>JABFPB010003204.1:0-17693 GCA_022817645.1 Ceratoteleas bidentatus
TTTCAGCCAATTCCATCGAAAGGATCGAACGTTATGCGAAATATGCGAAATCTATCGAGCGGAAACCGCTCGATAGATTTCGCTCAAACATTTTCTACCGACTCCTCGAGCTCGCGGGAGTATACTGACAAAGTTTCATCCAATTCTATCGAGCGGATCAAAAGTTAATCACGAAAAACATGCTTTTTTAGTATTTTTAATTTTCAGTTATAGTTTATAATTTTCATGACGATTGGTTGCATTGGTTGTGTAAACTATCGATTTGTCATATGTTCGAGAATCCTATTCTTTTGAATTCACTTTAATACAATATATTTTACAGTGTAGAGCCTGGGTAATGGCAGATAATTTATTTAATTATGGAACTTCATGGAAATTATTGAGTATGTTTTTCTAATATTGTTTGTGATTGGTTGTAATAAAGCGAAAGCATTTTCGACCTCAAATTGTGCACTCAGTTTGTTATTGATTGTAAATGAAATATGTCCATACCGATGTTGCCGGAGGAAGACCTGTTGGAACCACGCAGTATGTGTATTGTGAGGGGGTCGCTATCAGTCTCAGTGAGCCGTTCTCCGACCGGCGTCAGAAACCATTCGGACCTGGTTCTCATGCGCGCCGTTTGTCTTTCGTGGACCTAGTTGGAAACGTAAACTCGATTAACATTAGAGGGAGAATAACTTGATTGTCAGCCTAGGGCTTTGGCTCTGAATGGTTTGGAATGTACATTATGGTGTGTCAAGTTCTCCATAACAAAACGATCTCTTATCATGGTACAAATGTGGCTGGTGCACTTAAGGTAGTTGATCCGTGATGCCATGAACGAGCTGAAGAAAGTTAAAGCAGATAGTGACTGGAACAAATTGGCCAATTGCAACTGGATAATGACTAGTTAAATGTTTAGTTTACCCTTTTAACTAGTTCATAAAACTCTCTACATTGATTCGTAATTGTTGCATTAAATTTTCAAAAATGTTTCGATAAAAAACACTTTCCAAGAAATTACTATAATATCATTTACTTGGATGTATCAGTGATATCTGACAACGATGATGGATCATCTACCCCAAAATGTCAAAAGTTACAACAAGGAAGAGTAGTCACAGCTATTACATACTGTGTTGAAACAAAAACACGCGAGACCTTTCGAGAACACGCATCCGTAGGTGGCGCTGGTTTAATCATTGGACACTGAGAAACCAAAACTAGCCGTTAAAACGCATGCATCATGCAAAGCCGACTGTGCTGCGACCGACAGTGTGCCGACGAAATAAGAACAATCATGGTCATTTGGTGCTGAGCTCGTATAATTCTGTATTTCTCCGTACAATCGTTTACAGCTTACGGTGTGTCGTGTGAGGTTGTTGCAATGGTCCGTGCACTGTTGCGCGCGAACGCACACTATGGTTACAGTTAATCGAACAGTCAGTGGAGTACAAAAGTTACGACAAAAACGGCTTCGTTATTTACAAACAAACGCTCGACGATCATCGCGGCAACTATAATTACAATAATAATAAATAATAATAATAATGATAAAATCGTACACGGTCATATGTACATCGACATCATTACATCCTTTGTGACGTAGCGAGACATAGCGCTTGTTCTTATCAAAAGGTATAAACTGTGGATCGCGTCCGAACGTGGGCATCATTCAAATGGTAAAACAATCCTTTAAAACGACATGCAAGCCACGTCCGAGTGCGATCCCAAACGGCAGATCGCCCCAATACAGGCCGGCGTTAAAAACAACAACGAAAGGGGGCGCCCCTACTCGTCGACGAAAGCGTTCTTCGCCTGCGACGTGGGTGCATCGACAATTTCGCTGATCAACAACAACTTCGGAAATAGCAAACGAAAAACAGAACAATTAAAAAACGTGACGTTTCACCGTGACGGGATCATAAAAAAGAACACGTGCAAGCGTGTCGTTGCATCGATTAAGTGGCCGCGGTACAAAAGTTGAGGGGACTCGCGGCGTAAAAGGTCGACGGAAACGTGACCGAGTGCGCGAGATCGGGTGCATCGAGCATTGCACAGTGGGTACTTCGGTCGAGGGCTCGCGATCGAGCAAAAGCGATCGCGGCGCCGCCAGATGGCGCCCGGCGCAAGGCGCGTGTGGCGCCATCCAGCGGACCGTCGCGTTGCATGCTGGAAACGGTCCAGCGCGACGCTTATTCGTCACCGACAGACACTTCCGGTACACAGACCGGCGGTTTGGTGATTAATGTCGTCCTTAGTCTAGGTTATTTGATTATTGCTCGGTGTTAGGCTAGCGTTAGTTCGTACCAACTGCGGACTGGCGCATAAGGCGGACAATACTGTGTTTGGTTTTTGGGATTGTGAAGTATATACTGCGGGAGATCGTTTGTTTGTGCGTGGTGCTGAGGGGAGCATTGCTTTTGCTTCCAGCGGCGAGCGATTAATGTCATGAGACTCGGGCCAGCATGACTCATACCTGAGGCAGGTAGTTGAGACTCTTCGTCGTCTCGGCGTAACGATCAACCGCTCGGAGCTCGTCAGGCGTCATGCCAGCGTGCCGGGAATAGTGGCTGCCGTTGCTGGACGACCGACTGGAAGCCTGCTGGAAAAATAAGATAGTGGTTGGTCGAATTTGGGGGGTGATCCTAAGGTGGGAGGGAAGATAGTAGGGGAGGCTGATGATTGTGGGGATTTTGATTGATTCGTTGCCAGGTGCTCGGACATTTGGGAGTGGGGTGGAATGTGAATATTGATATGCAGAGGATATATTGATATTTACGAGGCGGAATTATGCGGGGGTGATTGAAAAAGGAGGGAACTTTTCAATGATTCACGAGTTAATGATTTAGGAAGCTGGACATTCAAAGTAGGTATTGCAAAGATATAAATGTCAAGTAACAAAAGCGCGGAACAAATGCAGTATTCATTTAAACGTGTTTTTTTTAGATACAGAGAAAAACGAAGATATCAAGGAGTAATCGATATAGTTTAATGTGCTACATAAATTGTACAGTGTGAACTGACTGCAATGGTTAAACAGTTGAAACATTATTCTTGGATCTCATATTCTTGGAGGTCAGGTCTAAATACCTGACCTCCTTAATTATTCAACTCTCGATATCCTATCATCCTGAATGTCCAGCCTTGAGATAATGTGAAATGCGAGATTAGTGTGATTTCAATTATTACTGATAAAACGCAAAGTCAATACTTGGCATTGATTTAATCAACTTTTGCCACGCGTGAGAATGTTGGGCACTAAACAAAATTAATTTTCCTGTTTACTTGCAGACGAAAATAGGGATTTCGAGTTTGAGGCAGTAAACAAATCAATTTCTCTACTCTGAAAAAACCCAGTGTTGTATAAGTGTTGGAATCAGTCCGGCATTAATATTAATAAGTACCGCCTTGTATAATCAGTTTAACGCAAAGAAGCACAAGCAAATGTCTGTTTGCCTAATGTCTTTGCAAACAACATTTCTATATTAGTTACAAAGCTCACACATCCAAATTTCCCTACAATAAATATGCTTACAAATCACGAAACATTGATCTCTGCATTCCAAAATATCTTCCTTCAATGTGAAAATACAATGACCCAATTCGCCAGAATAATTTTAACAGCAATAACTAAAAATACACTAACTCTATGCGATTCACCTTAAAATAAGAGTAAATTAAAAGTAATAATAATGTAATAAACAGAACGAAACGTCTACCTCAATCTTTACCTGAAAGAATCCATTTTCCTCCAGGCTGACGGACAGTCGGGTGTAACTTTCCAGCAGAGTATTCTCTGGTATGAGCTCGAGTGAGGTGGTGAGCTCGATTGCTTCCGGCACATGAATCAACGCCGGCGTGGACTGTGACTCCTCTTGATGGGACATCGCTACGGAGAAAATCGGCGCCAATTACTCGACAATGAAAAGCACTCGCGCCGCGTGCTTCAGTGCTTAAAATGTGTGCGAGGCCACTTACATTCTAGATTAAATTTCAGGCCCCATCTTTCGCATTCGTATTGCAACCAAGTTTTTTCCGCTTCGAACGACAATTGCCCTATAGCGATAGTCGAATTTTTGGTCTTTTAATCACGACAACTACATCAATAACTAGTAACTAACACAGCAAGAAAGTCTTTCGTGTTTCATTCAATAACCCGTGAATTCGAGACCAAGTGATGATTGCTTTTTACTTGTTTCATCTTTCTTTTATTTACATTAACTGGACTAAAATCCAGTACCAGATTTGAAGGTCTCACTTCGGCCTTAAATTCACAGTAACAGAAATGTAACAATGGCCAGAGCTTGATAAATTTAGCTTGACAATTCGATGTAGAAGTTCCATGGAAGTTTTCGTTGAAGAAAGCATATATTACCTATTTCTGGTTTAACTTTATGTACATGCTATGGCTCACTTGTGAACATGCCTGACTTCAAAAGTACAGGTCTCAGGTTCAATTCCCCACCAGTATACACTTTTTTCAATAAACTTCTTCAGATAACTTATGGTCTGGGCTCCGACCACTGTCACATTATTCAACAGATGCGATTAGTTAGGGTTAGTTGGATGATTCGAAGCGTCAGTCAACCCTCAGAGGAACGCTTGACCGGATTGTTCATGCTGGTTGGTGTTCATAATTACAGTATGAATGAATGAAAATGGCATATATATATATCTGATTTGAACGGTTACGATTTGCGAACGACATCTGAGGGGTTCGGTTGAAACTACCGTTACACAAATGCAAGAGAGGATTCGACGTGTTTTTTGCCTTATCCCAGATGGCGCTGGATGCTTACGTGAGACCAGCGTATCTGGCGGGTAACGGAAGCTAAATATCCAGTCCTCTTCGACCTTCAGTATCCTCCCGGTGATGCGGGCGTAGAATTCGTAGTTCTTCCGGCCGAACAAATTCGAGACTCCAAAATTGTCTATCATGAACTTCATCACTCTCGTTGCAACCTAGTGGAAAACGAGACTCAGTGGTGAATCGATTCCAGACTCCAATGCGACGGTGAAAATAGCAGACAGAATATACAATGGCGATTGTTTCAAGACGAACAATACTGGGATGCACGCTTAATTACTGGAACGGCTCAGTCACTTGATTGAGGCTTTTCAGTTTTTGGATTTACATGAACGGGATTAGTACTTTCGACCATCAAATTTAGGATGCACTGTACAACTGGGATCACCCAACTCAGCATTCTCAGACTTAAGACAGGACAGTTGGATGCATCCGAAGAACGACACGTAAACAATCAATAAAGAGCTGGGCTGTGTTTAGAAGGTGCGTTCAATTTTCTGGTTTACTTGCTTGGAGTCCCGAAGTCCATTTTGAACCAACCTAACGATGCTTCCTAATGTCAAATTACATCTTAAACACACCTTCCAAACTTGTTCAAGCCTGCAAACTCCACAAACAAACAAGACAAACGTCGTATTCAGTCGGCAATAACTGCATTCCGCCAAGTCCAACTGCTCATCTAAATCGGTTCATTAAGCACTGATACGCGTCGAATGAATTTCGGCAAACAAACAAGTTGCGAACTTACTGCAGTAAAAAAATTGGCGCAAACACGTCGTAGCCTAAACATAGCATCGACCGGCACAAAAAGCAATCTTTTTGTTAGCTCTAAACACCGAGAAAAACATGACGATCTGATATCAATACTTAATGAACGAAATGTCCAGCCAACCTTCGAAAAATGTCGTGCAAAGGAACACGCAAACCACAGCGAAACCATGTAAATTGATTCCGAAGTGACTGGAGTATAATCATGTTTGCGTAACGCAACAAACAAAAACGCCATGCTTCCTAGTTGCATAATCTTCAGTCCACGAGCGGAACTCGTGCAGCCGAATCAGTTCAAAATCAGCGCACATCGAGCCCGGGGTCCATTGAAATTTTTTCGTCTCGTATCTTGCAAGACGAACGCCGAAGATCTTGTGGGTTGAAGTTTCATAGTAATTCCAGAAATGAGGGGGCATTAAAACGGTGAAATGTTTTGTCAAAAACAGGTTCTTTAATTTGTTGACTAAAAGTGAAAAAAAAGATGTAATTTAATTTTAAAGGATTGTTTTTGGTATTGGTGTTTTTTAGGTATTTAAAGATTGTTAAGAACAAGTCCATTAAGCTACATTTTTTTTAAATAATCGTATAGAATAGTTATTACATATAATGGCTTTTTATTAATTTTTTAGAATATTCTGAAGTGTTATTTAACAATTCCGAAAGCTAAATTATTCAGTCTCCATAAGAGTCTGTGTTAAATGCGCATTTTTCAAACTTGATTATTTCAAAATTGAATCCAATAAGGAGTACCTTTATGCGCATATTCATTTGTACAAGTATTTATTCTACCAAGATAAGGAGGTATCAGAGTAAAATCCCTGCTTTTATTGCATACCGCCTTAAAAATCTAACAAATCATTCAAATGAATTTAATTGCAAGACTTAAACAGTGTAATGCCTCTGAAACTTTGAAATCCAGAACCGTGGGATTCATTCAGAATATTTTGTTTACAAATTCCGTCGGAATCGCTCAAAAGTGTCTATTTCCAGCACTCGTATTTCTGGAATCACTTGGAAGCTTAAACGCGTGATCCTGGGAAACACTACAGCGTAGTTTACACCGCTCGAGGCAACAAGCACGCAAAGACATAACAGTAGAACAATTGTTAGTATGATGTGGACTTACTGTCACCTCCGCCTGCCGATGATCGCAAGCAAATATAAATAGTGAGAGTAAACAATTGTGTGGTATGCAATAGCACGGTCAGCGTGACGAACGCGCTTAATCATGCAACGTATGGATTGCAGTCGTTCGTACCTTTAATAAGCGCGCGAGCCGATTATAAATATTGAACGCGGCATAGCTATGTTAATCGCCCTTCGCTTAACAAAGACACGAACCAATGCAAGACGCCCGATAAATATTGATGACGTTTATTAAATCGAAGCGAAACAGAACAAGAAGAACGATCTGAATCATAAATGTCGGAGTCGTCACGCTAGGGAATCCGTCGGCCGTCGGCGAAACGGAACGCGGACCGTCGCGTGTTAATATTTCGGCCCGGTTTTCATCCGGATTTCGCCGGCGATCGATTTGGGGGAAGTCGTTTCGTCATTGGGTTGCAGGGGAGAGTTGCTTTTAGCCCGTAGGCAGCAGAATGTTTGCGATCAGAGTGACCGAAAAGCGCACAATAAGGGTGGTGGAGAAGCGCACAAGAAAAGCCGTTATGTTTAGTGATAGCGTATCATTATCATTATTTGGAATGCAATGGCAAACCTTTTCACAAATCGGTAACTGCAGTTTCATGATTTTTTTCATACTCTCTAAATGAGTTACCAATGTTGTTTTAGCATTGACTTCTGCTGTAAAGGTTTTGCAGAGTGACCATATTGTCATTTACAACCAGCGCAGGAAACTCAAAGTCTGATCTACCATAGTAAAGACTAAGGATGGGAATTTAGCATTGTTCCCAACATGGATATTTTGAATATATTGAGGATTCGGGTAGTTTTCCTCAGTCATATTTTCCTCCAAATAAGAAAATAAGGCAATTTAGGTGTATATTTCTTAAATGTGTAAACATTCAAGACATAGAAACATTTGCTCCAATATTTTTCAAATATTCAAGAATTTCTTCCTTGTCTTTATAACTGTGCAACTGTCCTTTATTTGATATGAAGTTTTTTATGATGTTCCATTAGGTCAATGCTCTCCGCCTTCCTCTTACAGGTTTTCCTAAAATGCAGTTCCATTATGGAACTTTGCTCTGCTTGTGTAAGGATCGCAAATTGTGTTTAGTACAACTGGATTCAAATGAAATTGGAATCTGATTGAATTCAAATTCTTTGGGGAAAATAATAACCTGGGCAAAACCGCCTACAATCCATCTAATACAACTATCCATAGCTAATCCAAATTTGTCCGCCTTTTTTGTATATTAATACAAATATATTTCCTAGTACTTAAAGCCGATATGCTATCCCTAGATCTCTAATCTAGTCTGATAATCCTGCTTTAATTCTGCACTTTCGACCTTCTGTGCGCTTTCGGGGACCTTCACTCGGGGAAACTGGTTGGTTACCTTAAACCTAAGAACGTCCTCCATTTTCGCTGTTTTGCCGTCGCTCACGCAGCTTTGGAAGAAGGATGGTGCCACAGACACGCCCAGGGCCTCGCTCGACATCCCCGTGTGGGCCCGCTCGCTGTTCACCGCCACCACCCTAAACGTCCCGAACAGCAACACCAGCAGGCGTTGCGTATAGGTCGGCAGAGACGTAATCAAACTGCGAACATCGTTGCCATTAATCAGCTGATATCGAATAACGGAGAGACAGAGTTGGTGGACAAGCGTACTTGTGAATCTGGTCGCGCTGTTGCTCAACGCTGTCGAGTTGAATGACTGTGAACAGCTGTTGCTCGCCCTCCCTGCCGAAAACACCGCCTGGAATTTTGCGCAGGAACTTCTTCAGCACGCTGGCTATCGTGTAGACGCTGAAGTTGTCCATGTTGACAAGACGACCCGTCTGCAGAAAGTGGATCAGCTTTTTCATGTTACCTTGATGGCCCGGTGCCCGAAAGACATCCTTCCGGGAGGGCGCTTCTTTGTTCAATTTGAGAATGAGAACCTGAGCAGACGAAGTGAAAAATGGAATTGTGAAAACGGGATACATTAAAGCCATTTTGGTGTAAATTGTGCACTAGGCAAGTCTAGTGCACAGTCTATGCCAATTTTTAAACTAAAATAAAATATTAAGGTGATTCTTCAAGTTTGAAGTACCGGAGTTATTTTGATTTATTATTCAGTTTATTTTTATATCTTTTAATTGTAACCCACTGATTCTTTGATAATGGGAGATTACATTCTACGAAAAATATTTCACTTTTATTCGTATTTGTGATCTGTCAAACCATACGCGTTTTTTTAATTTAGCAAAAATGTCCGTAGGGAGGGAAGACTTTTGAATTAAAAATATCCAACCCCAAAACCTTTGGGCCAAAAAGTTCACCATACATTCAAGAATTGAATGGTTTAACCGTTTTATCATTCTATTATAGTTTTCAGATAATTAATTAAATTGTAAGAAATCCACGGAATGCCGATAACATAGGAATCGGATATTGTCTAACATCTTAACTTAACAACTAACAACAAACTAAACAACTTAAATCCTAATTAAGTTTAATTAGTGGAGGGGGTAATAATGTACCCCAGTAGAACTTTGTGTGGCAGTCAGTTGTTTAATTCCGAATAAGTCTTCTAAGGTTGACTGTATTTTTATTCATGAATTCGCAATATATATTACAATTTTTATTAGAAAATATTTTATGTAGTAATCTAGATATTTGTGAATGTTCAGTTTCAACAGTGGCTACAAAACTGCGACATTTTCGCGATGGTAAATATTGCTTCAAACTTTCCTGCGGTTCGCAGATTTCCCAATCATGTAATTGAATTTTATATTGCAGTCAACCGCAATATACAAGTTTTCTGAATTAAATAGTGAGCGTTCTATGTCCAACTATCCAGACGTTTAATAAATTCAATAAGCTTTTCAGGTTGAGAGAAATTATCGATGACTTCTATCCTGACTAGATAAAGAAAGTGATTACCAGAAGAGGACCAGGGATGTCATTTTTGCAGACTTCATCTAGGGGCACACCGAATTTCACTCTGAAAGGAAGAAAGGTTGAATTAGCTGATTTGCTTAGATAAGTGACAACGGGAGCATTATTATAGCAATTTCAATTAGACAAAATACACAATGGTTTTAATGGCTATGACATCAGTACGTGACTCACGGAGGAAACCGAAGTTGAAGTGATAACTATGACAGTAACAGTTTGGAGAAATTTATAAACAAAATATTTTACAGCTGCATTCATAAATAAATTCATCGAGTCTATTGTATGTCGTTGATAGTGAGGATGAAAACAATCTTTTCCCGTCAATGATAAAATCTGGTATCTTATCGGTGATGTTTCATTTCCTTCTAAGACGTTATTGTTTAGCTTGTTGGGAGAATGATAGAAATTTCGTGTTTGTTCTTTTCTATTTTTATTTTGTATCAGTCACTTGCAAGATACTAGAATATAAATAATCTGTTGAGAAATGCACTCAAGTGACGAGTCTATTGAAGTAAATTGAATTGTTTGACTTATCTACTTCAGCACAGGTTTCACTTCTTTTGTCTGTTATCTACGATATCATCTCCAAGATTTATTGGTCTGAGGGTAAAATGTGGTTACACTTTTGTATGGCATAGATTCACACGTCTAGAAACTTTTGCATATATTACATTCTTTTAATTGAAATACGCTAAAATGTACTCCAATTAAGCAATTGTAAGATAATTCTTGCACAATAATTTGGTTTTTATAATAATTTTTTACTAACATTTTTTAGATCATCTGATTTTTTTACAAAAATGAAACTAGCAATTTGTATAATTGTCAAAATCTTAAACAATGCAAAAGTGACCCAGATTTAATGAGCAAAATATTCTGTGTTCAAAAGACAATAAAAGTGAAAAAAGAACATATATAAATATCCTAATGAAGTGTTTAGTTAATAAACATCAGTTTATGAGACTCATTTTATACTAGTTGCAGCATTATATCTAAGTGACAAATGTAAGTCTTTCAGTAGTTAATTAGAGATTTAAATTAGCAAATGTTGCAGCAATAAAACTAGAAAAATTTGTACTCTAATTAAAAAATTGTTTCTTAGAATTGAAAACAAATTCAAATGAAAATTAACTTAGTTTCCTTTTTTTTAATGGGCTCTAAGATTTGATGATAGGATGCATCATCACTTTACTAAATAACTCATAATATAGAATTATTTAAACACAAAATATGACAATTTATTTATAAAACACAAAGTAGAAAATAATGTATGACCCACTTTCTGTAAAACATTAACTTCTCAACTCTGGAAAAGTTTGTCTTAATAACACTTGACACAGGTTTTTTTCTTTCAATCATTCATTGGAATCATGGCAAATTACACATTATTACACATCTTGTCTATTAATTATGGTCCTACCAATATCAAATTGTAACCATATCGTTTTCACAGCAATTGCACGATTTCTAATTTCTAAATTAAATGTGGCATTGATATACTTTGATATGTCAACAGACTGTCGAAAGCAGCCACCTTTTTTCAACCATAAAAATAAGCCATTCAATTCACTGAATGTCGAGCAAACCAAATACCCAAAAGCGATTGGCTAGAAATTTTATCTAAATATAAACATTTCTGAGTCATTAGTGTTTTTTTGCCATCCCATTGAAAATGCAGCTGATAAGCAAAGTGGTAATTAAATGATTGATAACGTCCCACGTTAAGCCAGTGCTAAAATAATGTTTGTGGAACAAAAACTGTTCACAATTGCTGAACGTTTCAATAAACAAATATGCCCACTCTGAGAACTGCTTCAACACAATGTCAAATGACATTATACGGAGTCCATAGTCTTATTTTTAGAAAGCATTTCCAAGTTGTTCTAGCTGTCTGGATCGGGAAATTACAATTGAGTTACTGTCGTGAATAACAAACAAAAGAAAGTTTACCTCATAAATGATTCAGTACAAATCATAATTTATCATTGAAAAATTATTCTAAAAACGCAACATTGACATTCGCTTTCCACTCGAATTTTGTTTACAAGTCGCGTGAGGGGAAGTTGATTGTCATTGATACATAATGCATTGAAAGCCTGAAAAATCGATAATTAAACAGCCCACGAAACGCGAATTAATTTGACAACGAGATAACCACGCGGCAATAAACCGTACCAGTGAACCATCAAACCCTACCAATTACGATAATCCTAGGCGATTCAATTGAAGCGTGTATCAGATATCGGCACCGCAAATTAGAGGGGTATCCAATATCAGTAGCCAATAACGGTTCGGCACATTTAATATCGTCCTGGAAAAAGCCGAAAAAACCTACGTGTCAACATCAACCATCCCCAAAACAATAACCTAAACAATCACTGCTCCGATCAGCCAAAACCGTCTCAGTAACCGCAAGCCGTTACTCAAACAACACTATTTACATAACCTCTCCCAAGGGGGCTCTCGCTCGGTGCAGCATCTTCGCTCCTCGTCGCGCCACTCCGCCCAAACTGTCAAACAATCGCGCAAACAAACGGACGCGTTTTCGCAAATAAATAATATTCGCAAATACAAACTTTTCGAGTCGGCGCGGGTACGGCGACACTGAGGACGGGTGTCCGCAGCTGGTGACCACATTGCCCAGGGTGGCGGCGCGCCGGTGCATCCTCTCGGTCCAACTCGTCATCGTGTCTCGCGGCGGTTTCGCGTCTAATCCGCGACGATTATGTCGCGCTGCAATGATAAGCGGGCGCGGGCCGCTGCTATCATAACCTAACGTCGCGGCAGGGCGTCGCGGCGTCGCGGGCCGCGCATTATTCGCTCGCGAGCACAACAGCCACACCTCGGGCAGTAGCAACGCGAGCAGTCACAGCGCCGCGAGCGTCGCCATCACGCGCGCACTCCAACCGAGCGACGGCGAGGCTTGAGGCAAAATCAATATGGCCTCGGTGGGGGGCGGAGGGGAGGCGGCAGGCGGGGTGTGGGCTTTGGGCGAGGGGAGTGACGTTACCGACGGGAGAGAGGCTGTCATTTTTTTGTGGGTGGTGGATCGACGATCGGTAAGATGGGTGGCCCAACAGAACACATTAGTATCTGGAACGTAGAAATTAGATTTTTCATCTATCTACCGAAGGTAAGTGGAAGAAAGATATTACCTATTATTATGTAGAATAAACGTTTAGGGAAGGTAGAAATGTCCGCCAAAATAATTCTTATTAAAATGTTGCTCGTAACGTAAGTAGAAGGTATATAGAACGTATATGAATCGAAAAAATTACGTGTAGCATATGTACATGACTTACTGAGAGGTAGCGTTTACTCGAGGTTAGAACAATGGTTTATGCACCCAAGGGCAGGAGGAAATAATTAAGTGCTTTGATACTGCTCAAGGGGTAGCCTAAGAGAGTTGTTACAACCCGTGGGCCTTGATAGTCATCAACCACTCCCTTGGGGCTAAAAGTACACAACATCTAATTGTAGATAGTAACAAGAATAAACAAGATTTACAAATTCATATTAAAAAATTCTGCATTTACGGAATTCATATCCGTTATTCATATTCATGTATAATAAAGTGATGAATCAAAGGTTAAATATACAAGTCAGGGTGGTTGAACATAACTAATTAACTATACTTTATGACACTCTTAGAAATAGAAAAGTACAATATGAACAGATATTTTTTTCTACAAGATGAAATTTGTTCACGGCGAAGTGCAACTCGTCCATAGTAATATTCCGGCAAAAAGTAGTGTGCTGGATCGAGACGATCCATTGATCCATTTACTGCAGGCTCTTAGACCGTTGTCGAAATGCTTTACGTCCTCAAATATAGACTGGCAGTCCTTCTACCTCCTTCTCTCGGCTGAACCTGTGGCGCTGTAGACAGCCCATCCGGAAGACGAACTCCTTCAACTCGTAAGTCATCTGCTTGTTAGACGAATACTGGTCCAACAGGCCCAAAATGCGCGATTTGTCCAAGGATTTCGTATACTCCTTGACCTAGGAAGATGAATTTTCAATTTTCAGGTGAGATGGCAACATCTGGAGGCATTTGAAAACAGCCCTCAGGCTGTATTTTCAATTCTCGGAAGATCACATCAGTACCTATAGGTTTCCCATCGAAGTCCGTGATATAAATGGTCATCCTGTCGATGCATTCATAAAAAAATATCCGGAGACGAAGCACATAATTTCTGACGTTTTATTTGGACAACGAGCTACAGACGTTGCTATTGTAAGTGTCGCTGAGACTGGTAGTTTCCTCCGCTTGGTAGAACTCAAATTGAACTTGGGACTTCTTTTAAATCATTGTGTCTAGTGTGTCCAGATTTTAATCACAACTAAAAAATAATCATGTGCATCAGAAACTAATTTATCAATCAGTTATTTACTCACTTCCTCGTGAAATGCTCGTACATCGTTATCTTGTACCTTAGGCACATCGCCTGGATGCTGTTCGAAAATTCTACACTTTTCTACAGAGACTAGTTTGCCTCCAAGAATTGGACCAACGGATAGAGGGACTCGGCATTCTTTAGCTGGATTAGCAATCTCTCGGCTTCGCCAAGGGACACCGACTGCGCAAACGTCGCAAAAATCAGCCGAGTTTTTGTCATCGTTTAGAGTATTCAACACGTCCAGGAATTGTTTTCTCATGGCTATGGTCAGCGGGGACACGTGCGATGAAAATGGGTCCAACCTTGAAGATCAATAATTAATAAATTAACAACAGTGGTCGGAGAAATAAATGAAATGCATGCAAAGATTACAGTATGATATATTATATATTTTTTAAATAGTGGAGAATTTAGTCGTTTATTTTAAATATAAAGTTCATAGATGAAATTAAGTGATTGTACTGTTTTCTTGGCTGTAGGAGTTTCATTGGACAATTTGGAACCAAGGCAAAAAAGTGTTTTACACCAATCGTTTAATTTATCGAAAAATAAAGACAGCTTTCATACCTAAAATGCATACTCTCTTTCAGCAACAGGCCTATATCTTCCCACTGATTGAGCTAAGCGTTCTAAGTCGCCACACTTCAATTCGCATATGTCTGCAGCTCCAGCATATGAAGTCCTTCAGTTCATTTTGCCACTGCATTTTCTCTCAATTCAATTAGGAAGGGATGACATCATTTTCGTCTCTTACCTGCAACAAATTAATATTTCATTTACCGACATGTTTTCAATCCCTTTTCTCTTGCCCAGTGTATAGATACTTATATATTATGTAAGTTATCGGTCTTACAGAGTTACTATATGCTCAGCTAAAGGGTTAAATTATCATTCAGTATATATAAAAACAATATTTACCTTAGGTTGTATGAAGTAATGGAAGAACAACGAAACAGTCATACATTTCTGGAATTGGCAACCGAACGTACTTCATGTTTACCTCGCGAATGGCCCATTTTCTTCTTTCTAATAATGTATAAACCTTGTATGTTCCAAAAAGCGAAGACTTGCAAGGTTGTGTGTAAAAGTCTTTGATATTCTGAAAACAACGTCCAACAATGCAAATTTTTCCCATTTCGTCTGTCGCAAAATTTTCGATTACGACTATTTTGTCACCGATGTTGCAACAATTGTCGGATGAAGACGTAGATAATAAGAAATTCTGGAATTGGAATTTCTTGTACTGGGGGTTATAACAGCCTTCAATCAATGGCCCTTCAAAATGTTGCCCTTTTGGCCCATATGCTGGTTTACTAGTGTCGAACAAACTTACTCCGATCTGTCTCATTTCACTATATCGCTTCAGTATCTGTTCTAACGGCAATTCCGGTTTTCGTAATAATTGTTTCAAGTGTCGCAAGAAGTTCTCGAAGGGATACGCGCTAATAACGTCAGCACAGCCGAGACGTAAACAGTCATCCGCGATGTGAAGCAGTGAATGAACATTTGACGAGATTTGTTCTTCTCCATATAAATCAGCTACGCCATCTACGAAATATGTCAGTAATTTCTTTGCATTTTCTGCTTTATTTTCGTCGACAGTATTAGAAAGTAGCCTAATTGCAATGTGGAATGCAGTTGTATGGATATATCTGGCATCGTTGTTATGAAGCAAAAGTGTTAAAACTATAGGTGTACAGTATTTAAAGAAGAAACTAAATTCCGTTGCCTTCCAATTCTTATAATCGGAAACTTCTCGCGGTTTCCGTGCCATTTCTGATGGGGTAAAGACTCTGATATGTAGCAAGTAGTCCGAAATTACTTCGTCTTGTGAATTTGCAAAAATCCTCACAGATCTTGGTCCTTTGTACCACAGGTATATCAATTTTTTTTGGACACCGGAGAATAAGTGCATGGGATCTTCGGGAATATGCTCGACTGGATTAAATCCTTTTATCTCGGTGATAATACTGGTTCCTTTATGAAAGTCACCATCCAATTGTTGAAGAAAGCTTTCTTTGGTCCGTAGATTAAAATCGTTCCCTGGAAAACACGTCCTTTTGTTTAGGCTGACACCACGAATTGTACATCTGTTACATGACGAGAATCCTGTATGGCCTTTTGTTTTGAGAACAAATGATTTAGCTGGTTTATCTAATATTATGCTGTGTAATGAAATTGTTCTTAATTGCCCATGTGCAACTAATCCATTTTCAATTAATGGATTTAATTCATTAATAAACATTTGCAAATATTCAGAACTGTCTTTTGGTTTACTTTTGCCATAGAAACATCCAATCATGAACACACGTCCACTTGGAAATACACGACCTAGTATTGGCCATAAAGAATTATTATCGCTTATGTGGATTGGTACACCGTCAATGCCAATTTGTATTTTAATATCTTCAACCTCTGATTCTTCCGTAAAATAGCATTGTAGTTCAGATGTTAATCCCAAGTGTATATATTTTCCCGGATCGACATTATAAATTTCAGTTTTTCGAGACGTTTTGAGCAATGATTTTGCAGTGACTGGTAACTTTAATTGAGGCAAGTGAACATTTAAATTTTGCAACAACATTGTAACATGGCTATGTTTAATTTTACATATAACAGCCCATCGTGCCAGGAATTGCTTAAAGACATCACTTTGATTGATTTCATTACAGTCCTCATTAATGTCATGTTGACTAGTATCGTCATTAATTGATTCGTTATTTATAAAATCTGCCCAAGTTAATGAACCAGTGGTACTATGATCGCATGTATTTTCAAAAATCAAATCAGCTTCTGTGTCCTCCGGGTCCTGGTTGTCAGTTACATCACTAGTTTCAGCTGAGCACTGAATGTCGGCACTATCTATATTATCGTGTTCCGTCCCTACTATTTCTTGCCCTGTTAAATACTATTAGACAGATTATATTAGATTCTATTAGATTAGAATTTATTATATTTGGACAAAGAACGCATAAAAACATAAAGATATTTTTTTATATTTCTATGCGTGGCCTATATTTCTATTAATTAGAAATAAAAGTCAGTCCTATTTGTCTCGATAGGTTTGTATGTGATTTTTGACCAAAGATGACATCTTTAGAAGTGTTTTCTAACATAATGAGTGTGTGTGGTGGTAAGTGTATGCATTATTGAAAGTAAAATAGTAAATGAAAATTAATGTTAAAACATTCACATGTTTTACTAGAATATCTTATTTTCAATTTATATTAGTTATTATAAAAGAATTCAAATAATCATGTTACATTCAACTTTCTTAAAGTAAAGTACGCTACTTACATTTTCAGACTCATGTGAATCATCCGACATTATCATATCCCGACAAGGCTTATATCTCATTTTGAATAATATCTTTTGCGTTTTTTTTGCAATTAGACGCCGCCTATGTCTTTTTGAAATAGTCAACTTACTTTTAGGCATGTTGCCTACGTAGCTATTCTTTTCGTTCTTATTTTGGCTGGGTATGACTATTTTGGCTGAAAAAAATGCGAATTATTGTAAACATTGTAATTACAATGTATAGATACAGCAAAACGTTTGGAAAGGTTTAATAGTACATTACACCACTAGGGAGGGAATTTCGTATTTCGAAACGAGAGAACTTCCGGAACGAGGCGAAGCCGAGTTCTGGAAGGAACGAGTGAGAAAT
>JABFPB010003205.1:0-17677 GCA_022817645.1 Ceratoteleas bidentatus
AGCGCTGAATTAAATGTTCCGGTGGCATTGTTCTTCATTAGACAATGCGCCCGATTGTGAACAGTTATCGCGCGAACGGGAATTTTCAGAGATTTGCATGAAAATGTGTTATTACATTTCTGATGTGCATTTTTGGTGGAAATTTACATTTACAATTGTTAAATTTTGCAGTTCATAATATAGATTTCATAATTTACACATTTTACATTTTTCCAAATGTCTAAAATTACCATTTTCATTTCTGCAAGTGTGTAAATATATAATTTACATATCTTCAAAAATGTAAATTTACCATTTGCATATTTGCAAACATACAATTTACATAAATGAAAATTTACATCAGTTGCATTAAATTTTTATATATTTGCTTTTTCCTTTTTAATTTACAATTTATTTTACACATTTGCATTTACCTAATCACAAATCAACCAATATTTTTCTCCGCCTTCTAATTTTACCCCTAATTTAAATTGCGTCATTCCGCCCATTTCCGGCTGACTTTCTGAAAGAAAAGGAAAAACAATAAGCCCGTTTCGGCGCGCAATTTGAGCCGACTCGACGACGTCCAAAGCGGCACGGCGTTGGCGGCATTTTTTTTCTTTTAATTTCTCAGCCGAACAATGGGCCAGCGTAAAGCCGGCCATTAAAATGATTTCGCTCTCGCGTGAAACGCGCACGGCGGTGCGACGAAACGACGACTCAGATCGGCGGCGTCTGACTCGGCGGCGGCCACTTGGCTCGTTTTTTCGGGTCAAGGATGGTAATCCGCGTGGAAGACGACGCGCGGAACAAAAGCGCCCCGAGTCGGCCGAAAAAAGTTGGCGCGAGGAAAAGCGTGATACCGAGCGGGCAAAAACGGTGGAAAAACGCGCGGCCTAGATGCTCGCTCGGCGAAATTGCATGACGTTTTTTCTGAACGACAAACGTGGCGTGAGTGTGTTTGACCGATTTTGCGAAGAAATTGTTCATTAAGTTGTAAATTCGTTGTAAGAGAAATTGAAAGTTTTTTTAATTTACGTGTGAAATTGATTTGTTTCAGTTAAAACGAATTGGAGATGAAAATACATTTCTTTAGATCGAATAATTGATAGTGATAATGAAAAAAACAACTTTTTTCAAGAGCGACAGAAAACAATTTATCTATCATTGAGTGGATACATTTTGGGTGAAACATTTTAACCATTTTTTAATATCTAAACAATTAAAAAACATTACAACTATTTTAGTAAAAGGCGTTTTTTTTATTCTTGGTTAGGATTTTTTAAATCATAATCAAAAGTAAAATTTGGCTATTACGTTTTTCATGTCTTTTCTCCAAAAACGTCTTACAAAAGACACCATTTTGTGGTATATAAAAGGTTTGAAATGTCATCCATTAAAATCCTAATTTCAACATTTCATCTTTGTAGAATCCGTCCCAAATTTTCGAGACAATTTTGCAGCAATCTCAAACAGAAACATCACTTTCCAGATTGCCCACGAAAACGGTTTTTCATTTCTGCTTAAGCCCGGATAAACTCGCTTTTTCGTAATGTGTTTCGCGCTTAACCCATCTGGATCAAAGAACCGTGTCACATGTTGTCTCGGATTCTGAAAAGAAACGCTCATCATAGTTGATCTCGGTTTAGTGGCGCGACTAAGATTAGCAGGCGGGGGTGGAGAGGGGGAAGCAAACCCACGCATCGCGAAGCGTTCGGCATTTCCGCCAATAGGACGAGCGCGCGTATTACAATTAGTAGGTCGCCGTCCGATTAGGGCTAATCGCTGGTAAAACTGCCCGATATCGACGTCCGCGCACTCTACAGGCGCTTTATCAGTTATTACGACGTGATTCAATTTGCGTCGTCGCAGTGTTTCGTTGATGGCATTGCGATGTTGCGCTCGTTGACGTTAATTGGAAGATTGGAATTTGTTTATTAAGACAGATGGCGCTGGTAATAGATAGTGTCAATGATGTTTCTATGACAATATTTTGTGGTGGTTTTTGTTTTGATTTTTATTTTGTATTTTTTGGTTATGTATTTTTTAAATATTTGGTACAAAATGGTTATAAACTAATGTTTTTTTCAAATTAGTTGTATGAAGGAAAAAGTATCCGAGTATTGTGAGTTTAGTAGGTGGGTACGAGGAAATAAATAATGTAGTATCGAAGCTTATTTAAAGTTTGTAATTAAAAAGAACAATTTTATCCACGTAACTATTCAGGTTCGTTGAACTAAACAATTACTTTGCCAAGTGTACAGCTGCGAGAAAAACCATGCGTTGGAACTCATAAAGGTGTATCTGAGAACATAAATTCCGGGATGATTCAGCTAAAATATAGCTAATTTCGCTAGAAATTCATTAAGGCTAGATTAACGTTTCTGAGTTCCGACAAAACATGTTCCTCTATCATGAGTAAAAAACTGGATTTTTTCTATAATCATTTTAATGAAGTTAATACAATATTGTTGTTTGAATATAACCATATTATTTTCTGAATGTGTTTAGCAAATAATTCCCCTTTTTATGCAGTTTGAGCTATTAGGTTGGTAACATATTCAAATTTCAAATTTGAATACAATGTCTTTGAGACGCAAGTGATTTCTCAGTGTTTTTATAGCAAATTTGAACTTTCACTTCGGAAAAGTGTCGACAGTTTATTTGCAAAATAATAAGTTATTCGAGAATCATTTCAAATTATTTACTTCTTTAAATTGCGCGTTGGACTGTTCAATTAAACATGCGATAAATCATTCATTTGCATTCAATTGATTCAAATCATATATCGATCGATAGTATGCGATTAGAATGACACTAATAAATCGGCATATCATTTCATTCCATCGTTAGACAATAATCCTCAACTATAGTAACGATGTAGAGCAAGACAGTGTAAAAAATAACCGCAATCTATTTCTGGTCTTTAGTTTATAATAATACAAACGATTTATGGCTTAACAGTATAAAATCGAACTAACCGGAAACGTGAAATCGCGGATGTTTTCATTTTACAAAGTACTTTTACAGATTTAAAGTTGCCATAATAACGTCGATGTAACAAAAATGTTATCCCTTTTACGATCTAACCAAGTGATATTGATTATTATTATGAATAATAAGGATACCCGGTAAAAATATATCATATAACAGTCATTTTTCACATCCTTTTTACGTTAATCATTTCAGCTTTGAAGGCAATTACCGCGTATATCAAACCGTCGAAGTTGCTCTAATTTTGCAAATGAATGTAAAATAACTTGATTGATTGATTAATGTTTATAGTTATTTCTTACCCAGTTTCATTAATACATATTTATGGTGTTATTAAAGTAATATTCTTTAATTCAAAGAAATTGAAATTGTTTATTTTTCGTAAAATAGCAGAATGAAATTTCAGTATACTTAACATTTCAAAGAGTTATCATAACATTATATCATCTTCTGTAATATTACAGAAATGTCACTATAAAAATCGTATGTTTACTCAGATAATATATTATATTCATTGTATTACAATTTTTTTTACGAAAGATGTTGAAACATAAACATTAGAGAAAAGGATGACGAAAAGCATGTGTTGACCTATATCTCTTTCTCATTATCGTGATCTTCAAAATGTACTCAATTTTGAAACTAAACAATTTTCTGATTGTACTTCTTATAATATTATTGTGTTTCTTGAAACATTTTTGCTCATTGTCTATATTAACATAAACAACCTTTTTCGTTCCTGACAAACTTCGGACCAGACGACTTTCAAGAACAACATAACATAAACATTAGAAAATCCGACAAAAACATGTGATTACTATTTTTCTTTCTGTACACTGAAAATAATTATCTATTTGAATATTTACTAGAAATCCCATGAATTTTACATACCATATAGTAAAAAATAAAATAAAACGTAAAAAATAAAATGTTTCTTTAATATTAAAAGATTAAAAAATTAATTATAAGTTACAATTAATATTTTAAAGGGACCATGATACGTCTCATTTATTATAAGGTACGGTAAAATCCCCTATAAATGAAGGAAATTTTAATAGAACATTTTTCTCATAGTATATTTTTCTCTGACAAAATCACAATAGCCCAACAATTGTTTGTCCCCAATTCGCAACCTTCTCAAAACAGCAAAAACTCGCTCCCAATTCAGCCCCCTTCTTTCGCGTCCTGTCTATTTCAGTCTCCCCCCTTGACTCTCCAAATTTCCTTCTTTTTCCCTGCTTTTCGAAGTTCGCGTCACGGCATAAAGTGCGCCTAATTATAGCCCACTCCGGCAGCGACCGAAACCACCGAGTCTCCTTCGCCCATGCAATATGAAACCCGTCGTCCGATAGCGTGTCGGCCACGCCGGCGATCCGATACAATTCGTTTTATCCAATTGCCGCTTAAGGGATTGTTCCAGTTTGCAATCAGCGCGACACGCGTTGTCGCGCTGCAAAAATGCCGATCGCGCGGAATTTCATGCCGGAAAGAACGTCGCCCCCGTGCAGATCGTTCGAGATATGGCGACTGAAGATAACGGCGTTTACGGGAAGAAAAGTTTCACTGGGCGTAGTGCAATTTGACCTACGATAGATGAAAAGCCCTATCAATCGTGAAAAAAACAAAATATATGCAAACTTTTTGCAGCACAAATGTTTTTCGCCAAAAAAATGTTGCCTTTAATAAGGATTTAATGATTTTTATTAATGATTTTATTTGAATGATATAAAATTAAGAAAACAATTTTTTTTATAAAAAATTGTCGCAGCCGTTTTGCGAAATTAATATTTGTAAAAATCATAAGTAAACAATTACGTATCCTGATTCTAACATGTTAAAAAATAGTTAGAGCGGGTAAACTTGGTTATTCATTTTGTGAAACTTTTTTGATATCGGCATTTCCGTAAAATTTATGCGCAGACTTTTCCGAGCGAAGAAGATTGCGACGACGAATGTTCCGCGGCAGAGTTATGAGTTCAGATTGTTGTCTATGCTATAGCGGAAATGACGGAGGTGGAGTAGAGGTTATTATTTTCATTGTCAGGCAATTGGGTATTAGTGAAATTGAAAAGAGAAAGATAATACGGAATTTGGAAAGAGATGATAGGGTTACAAATTCGAATTGACAAAATTAAAGTAGTAAAAATGGTAATTATACATGCGTGTTAATAAGAGATAAATAATCGATACAACTAATAAATCTGTATCTTTATTTTTATTAAAAAAATATGATTAACACAAAATAATTTGCGTTTTATATTTTGCACAATTCGTGCCTCTTATCTGACTTCGTTTTTCATCCTTACCAAATTTAATGTCGCGATTTTCTACAAGGCCCTCCCATCTTTTCCGGTATCAAAAACGTAACGATTCTCGGAACGTAGTGTTAGTGACTTTTAAATTTATTTCTTCATACCATTGAATCAACACTCAAAGATTCTTTAATGGTGGGAATTTAGATTCAATTGAAAGCATTGAACTTGTAGGAAGAATTACTATATTATAACAAAGTTTTTTCTTACAAATGTAAAAAGTTTAGTAAGAAACATACCGAAAATACTGAAAAGTATGGGAATGTATAAAACGTCCAATTATACTACAAAATATATTTAATTTTTACACGTAAATCAATCAAATGTAAACAATCATTAAGGGTTTCTACGAAAATGGCTATTTTGGTCAATTTTAATCCAATCTCCTTGATTTTTTGGTGTTTTGTAGAATGTAGGTCCCTTTTGCTTATCATTAATTAACAAAAAGTTGTAAAAAATCCCCAATTTTTAAAAAAATAGTTGGAGCTCATATTACTATCAAATTTATTGTTTTTAGCGCCATTTTGTTTGCCATTAGAAGGATAATACAAATTACGAACGAATTTTTAACAGATATCACCAAACAAATATTATAAACAATAATGTGAATGCCTAAAAACGTCATTTTTGCATGAAGAGTCCCCTTAAATAACTGTTAAAACTATTTATAAATACAATCTGCACAAAAAGACCACCTTATGAATACCACGTATTTATACTTTTTCATTACCCTTTTCCACTCTCAACTTACTAATTCTTCCACGGTAGGCTGATTTTATGACGCTGCGACCGCCGCTGGTTTCGCGTATTCCGCTCAAAAACGCCATCAAACTCAACAAAAACGCAAAAGCACAACACCCCCCCCCCTCCCCGCAGTGCCGTACATCGACTGCAAATACCACGCGGCTCTTTGACCATCGTCGACGTGGCTGTCAGTCACGTCTTTTTGTTTGCCCTGCTTCCCGGTCTGCTCAAAAAGCGTCCCTCTGCATTATTTCTCGAGCACCGCGGGCCGTGGTTTTAATGTGTTTTTATGGGGTGAACATGTGCGTCGCGGCATTGTGCCGGGGAACGGGGTGCCGAATAAAGAGCTCCCGTGAAAGACAGACGGAGATGTAACGCGTGGCGTCTCTGTCTGTCTAAAGATAGAAAGGATGCGGCGGAGCCTTAGCGCGGCCAACAGGTCGATATACTCCTCCGCGGAACACTTTGCGCGCCCACGCGCGTCTGAGCCTGAACCCGCGGACGGGTTTTTTATGTTGCCGGCACGTTTTGGGACATTGGCGGATGTCATTTCCGGACGAGGAATCAATGGGAGAGAATGAGAGTTTGATCATAAAAAATGTATTCAGAAGGAAAAACATATATAATTATAAAATTGTATGGAGAGTATTTAAACATAAAAACATAGTTTAGACATAAAAATGATTGTCTGGAAGTTGAGATATTTAATATCAAAGTAGAACAAAAATACATGGGAGATAAAGGAAACTAGTACATTTTGTGTAATAACTTTTTTGTTTACCGAATATATTTCAATGAAAAAATAATATGATTTGCTTTATATTATAAGGAATTACTGGTAAAAGTTTGAAGATGGTTTTCTACATCGTTTGCGAGAAATCGAAAACTGTTTGAGTTCATCTCTCTATATACAGATATACTAACAACGTAATTGGTAAAATTTCCATGCTGTGTCTCGAATCTCAAGAAGTGAATATTGAAGAAAAGTTGTGTAGTTAGCTAGTCGACAAGATTCGTAACGAAATTGCCTAAAAATACATTATTATTCAAATAATAAACACAGTTATTTACTTGGCCCCCTAAATGTACGGCCCTAGATGATAGAATTGCCTTAAATATAATTAATTTATTTTTAAACATTCATTTATGGTAACTACGAGCTTAGTTGCGTCAAATAAATTATTTATTTGTAATAACTACATAATTTTTTAATTTGTCATAAGAAATGTAATTATTACTTAAGAACTCGAAGAGGTTATCATTAATATACCATATTATGAAACCCAAATGAGAACTTCACGAAGAAAGGTAAGTACAGTTTGTTTTCGCCAGGTCTTTCATGGGAAGTTTATGTTTCGTCGTCCGTCGCAACATAGTCGCAATACAATGTTTACGCCTGATCCATCATATAATTTTTCTCAGTGAGCATTCTGTAAATATATAGAGCTTTTTGTGCAATTAAAAATCGTGTTGCAATATTACAGTGACATTTAAAAAATGTTCAGGTAGTAGAAGAATTATTATAACAAAAACAAAATTTTAATGTAAGAATACAGTTCTTTAAAACTAATTTTTAAATTAGAGCAAATTTCGTGGTTCAGTATACGACGTTAATGACTTAAAAGTTAGGATGACATATAGAAGAAATAGAGAAAGTACTGTTATTTAATATATCTGTCGAAATCTTTGTTTCTAACTACACACTAAAAAAAGGAACCTTGATTCAAGTATATTGCACTTGAATCAAGAATATAATATTCTCAAAAATATTGAGAATATATTTCACTTTGTTTAAGTGAAATATGCTTGATTGAAGTAGACATATGATAGTTTCAAGTAAAATATACTTGTTTGAAACTAAAATATACTTCCTTCAAGAATATCTCACCCAAGAATATAGTACACTTGGAAACGGTCAGAATTTTTTTTCAGTGTATACTGATATTAAAAAAAAACTGTTCGTTTTGACCTTTAATTGCTTTAAATTGCTTTAAAAAAAAAGAAGTTTCTAAATATTTCATATACAATTACAAAATATTTGTTTAAAACTTAATTTTATAATATTTAATAAATGTTGTATCATATATTACAACCCAAAATTTAATTCGAAGTCAAAATTGGTTGAAATTTCAGTTTTGACACACCCATCTTTTTCAAAGCTAATACCATCTCTTTCCCTCCCTTCAAACCAAATTTATGACTTTTATTATACTCCTCCTATATCAGTTCTTAGCCGACACTTCAAAATCTCTAAAATACTATCTCATTCAACTCTAACTAGGTGATACAGTTGGCGCCAGCCGGCATTCGCATTTTTTCGCTCTTTCCTGTCCGTAATGCCGAATTACGACCGCTTAAGAATAAAAATGATTGCGACTTTATTCAGACAACACACCCAAGTGTGACGAAAAACGCGACGCTAAAAAAATACTATCTGGCATGTCGCCAATTCTTCCGGCTCAGAGTTGACTATCAAAAATGCATTAAACTGCCATTAGAATGGAGCAACTATTAATCAGCACTCCCAAATAATCTGGAATTCGGTTAAATATCAATGAAATTCATTGTAACTGAAAAAGCCGGAAAAGTACAAATTCAGAATGTATATTTTTTACCGCCATTATTATTTAACTCCTTTTAAACGAAGTGAAAACTCGCGAGAAAAAGAATATACCGCTTGAAGAGCCCGGTTCTCGACTTAAAAATACCGAACCATGTTGATTTAGATCTGAAATAACGCTGGTAATGAATTTTTAATTCAACGTCACGGTCCAAAAGGCCGCGTTTATAAATACCCCGTAAAAGTCGTCACTATCCGAAAATCGCGCCGCCACCTCATTGGTAATGCGCTCGAAAATGAGTCGACTTATAGGCGACTGATAAAAATGTCAATATCCCTTCCAATAGTGTGAAATATTATAACTGTTCTACGTGCTTTTTAGAGGACGAAGTTTATTATCGATGTTTATGTAACATTTGTTTATTTCAAACCTAAAACAAAGTGAAAACGTGAAATGTAAATAAAAGTATTCATTTCCTGTTTTTAAAAATTGTTTTCAGGATGTCAACATAATAAAAACAATGTAAACAAGTAAATAACCTTCAAAATAATTGAAAGTTATCGATTCGAATCCAAAACTAAATGATAATGATTTTAGTAACAACCCCTATTCACTATTTGCAACATAAACAAATACACATCATTTCCTCCGCATTTTGCACCATCATTTCAACCTCAAGGTCAGACTCCGAAAGGAAACAAAAACCGACACGTGAATCACCGGTCCCTATTGGCTGTTCGCGTCTGCACTCCAACGTTCCGTATTATTAATTTATCTGCTTTTTCCGCAGTCTCCGTTTCCCGTGCAGCCTCGACCCGACGCCGTAAAGCCGTCGACCGGTCATTACACTGATACGGATTTGTGGGCCTAAGCGTCGCACTTTTCTCAGCCGGCGCCATGTCAAACGTCCATCGAGCAGCGAAAAATGTCGCAGCGAAAAAGTGTTCTGCTCTAAGGCCTTGAAAGTCGCCGGAAAATTATTCGTATCGACAACGAAGTTAAGCCGCTTAGCAGACTGGACCGGGCCACAAAAGGACAATTTTTCCCCTCTTTTGTTCGCCAACAGAGAATAGTTTTGGGACTCTCTGGGGGGGAGAATGTAGATGTTTCGATGGAATCGATATCGGTTTGAATTAGATGAAATGTTGACCTCTGACAAGAAATCGAGAAAGGTCAAGCAGAGGTCATGTAATGTTTGTTTACTTTGAGCAATTTTGTTTTGAGGGTTTACTTTGAAGGTTTGTTTTGAAAAATCATTACTCAAGTTAGATTACCTAGATTGATTGATTTGTTTACTTTTTTCAATTACAATGTCAGTTTTCACAGGAGGAACAAAGAACTCTATTCCCACTTTGTACCTGTTTACTGATTGGAATCCTACAAAAACCACCTTGCATTTCACTCCAAAGTTGACAAACCATAAACCCTAAGCAACCACCTCCTCTTCCCTATCTTATCACCCACCTCTTTGTCACAGAAATCAATGACACCTTGACTTTAAAAACAAAGTAAAAGTGTCTCTCCTTTCCTCGTTACCGAGCCTCATCAATTCCATCCACGTCTAGGTATCACTCAGAACGTACACAAAGGAAAACGTGCAGGTTGTATTATTCTTCCCGCCTTTATCGTTCCCCAGCAAACAGCGCCAGTCACACGGCAAACTTCCTTTTGGGAAGTTTGACTCCGACAGTACAACCTGCGCAACTTCCTCGGGAACATCTTATTACAATGACTCGGGTACCTGGAAATTGCTGTCCCTTTGTCGGGCAGATTTACGACGCCCAAATTTCAGACCTTCAGGTTCCATAACGGACGACTTGTGCCAGGGAGCGGAGTCGACGCGACAAGGTCCAACGGGCTTATGTAAATGGGGGAGGGGGGGGTGCGAATTCAGACACGTACGCAGGCGGCTGACTTTGGACCTCGGAATGCAGTCGTGACTGCCTCGGAAATACGCCCGCTCGACACGATAACGTTTGATTGTTTCATTCGAAAGTTGTTGCTTTCGCGAAATTGAATGAGCGGTTAGTAGCTACCGTTGATGCGATTTAGAGATTTCTGGTCTGAGTCTAGTTCTTGACTGTGCAAATTGTTGGGGTTTGAGGATAATCTGGATGGAGTTGAGTTGCGGAGATTTAAATATTAATTAAGGGGGAGTTCGTGTTTGAAATTGTCAAAAAATTTTTGTTGCAGTTTTTGCAACCTTGGACATTCTAGAATATGTGGCCAAAATGCCAAGGCTTGCAAACAATTGTTTATGTCATAAAAACGGGTTTGAATGAGATAGCGCTCGGGACCTGGAATGTGATCTTAAATCTTTAAAAGCGTTTGTCTGAAAACGCCTTTTTTTACACGGTTGTCACTTTTCTAAAAGAAACTAACAAACTGATTTTACTGGTTTTTGATCTAGCTTTAAGAAAAATTAACTGACTATGGTTGGAACTTTTAAGAACAGTAATTTTTTATTATTTCGATTTTTCGTTACCCCTAAACAAAAAAACGATATTTTTTAGACGATCACAGTTTTGAAAATAAATGTAACAGTTATACTTTTTGTAGGTTTCAAACATAGGTACAATTGTTATGAATACGGTCATGACATTCGTATTTGTTTCCTAAATGTATAACACGAGATTTATTTACCATCAACTGCAAAACCAAGTTTTGACACCAAAAAAAAAAAAAAAAAATGACCTAAAACTTCAACGAATACTCTTTTCAACGGTATAATTGTTTACTGCATTTGCTGTAAAATTCCCCAATAAAATGTTGAAAAATACCTAAAAATTGATGCTCCAAACATGAATACCTCGTTAACCCTTAACCCTGGATGTCGGTCTGTAGGTCTGCTAACAAAAATGATTGTGATTGTTATATAACCATTTATAAATAAATAATTATAAAAATATTTGTTACCCAATCCTTTTTAATGTTCAAAACATATTTGATTATAACACCACGAAACTTCGTGATAAATTGTTGCTAAATATACTTAATACGGCATAGCAGTCTAACAGACCGACATTCTAGGGATACGTGATTTTTTTAGGTTCCAGGGTTAAAGGTTAAGTTGTGGAGAATGAGAGTTGTAGAGAAATATGTTGCCATTTTCAACGGTGAACGCTAATCGCGGTTTTTGGAACTCAAAAGCCGCGATAATCGATCGTCTAAGTGACAAATATCGACATTTACAAAAACTGCGAAGTTTGATAGCTAGCATTTATCGATAATCATGCCTGCGGAAAACGCCAATCAACTTTATATCCGATTGTCACATGGCTCCACTGTCGATTTCGGTATAAGTGCACTCCCGTATTTGTCGGCTTCAGCTGGACATTGGATGAAAAAGTATCCAATGTACTTTTAATTTAACGTAAACAGTGCTGAAGGTAAACAATTTCTGAAGGATAACTGATAGTAAATAATGGAATGTAAAGTATGGATGGTTTGTTTTTGTTTTAATACGGTTGGAAATATTTGTTCCATTGTTTTGTAAATATTAAACTTTATACAAATCAAAATTATTGTTCTTTTGTAGTAATCCTTCATAATGCAATCATTGTTTTGTAAACACTGAAGTTCAAGGAAGGTTATTTTGTTTTTGTTTTGGTGTAATCCAACACTGTTCAAATGTTTTGTAAACATGAATCATTTAAATAATGCAACTTCAATTTAGTTATGGTATAATCCTACACTTTCCTGGTATAATTTACATGGTATATAATCCTGCATAGTCTAGCCTTCATGTTTCCATTGTTTTGTAAACATTGAAACTTAACTCTGTTTAAACTTAACTCATTAAACTTAAGTTAATGTTTAAATGTGAAACGGATTAAGGGACATTGCCAAATGCCCCTTTGTTTCAGTTGTGTCAGAGTGACGTTAGAATGGGAGGCGCATGGTGTTAAACTATTCATTTCCTCAACTCGCACTAAACATTATCTCCAATTTTCTTGCTCAACTCAAAGTCCACAAATTTCTTTCCCAAATTGAATTCCCATAAAGATACATCCCAAAGCCAGCCACATCCCGTTTGATTGGAAGACAACGTGTTGTGACAGACGATGAGCTGGGTCGGGTCGAGTTATCATATATCAAATACAGTTATCATCAGCCAAGAGGAACCACTGGGTGCGTTGACGAGATAAAGTCGCGGCCATTTTCGTGTCCACCGACTGACGACGGTTACTTCGCGTTTCCACAATTTGTTCACATGTTCTTATGTAAGGTTTAATGTTGCGTCCAGATAGGGTTGCGTGGTTCCTTCAATTCTGCCGACTTTTCAGAATCAAATGTCCGAGTGTGCCTCATTCTGAAAAGCCACCTGAGGTTGTCCTGAGCCTTTGTCCTCGGTCTGGGTATAACTTTTTTTAATTGTGTACGAACGTTTATGCGCTCACGCACAGCAGGTGGTGAATGGGACAGTGACGTAACCAGTGAAAGGAAATAAAGGGTTCTTTCTTCTCCTTCTTCTCCGTTAAATTTCTGGCCTTTTTCGTTGCAGTTGCACGCACAAAAACTCCCACATCCCTTCGGCCAAATCCAAAAGAAAAGTGCAGAGAAGGTGCTGGTTTTCTAACATTATCATTTTGGGATGGGGTTGTTTGAGTCATATATAAAGGGAATTCACAAATTATTTATAGTTAGAATCATTTTTGTATTTGTTTGTGTTTGGTTTTGTTTAGATTTGTACTCTGATTATATTTTATTTTGATTTGATACTTGTTTTTATTTTGATATTTGTTTGTTTTCATTTACTTTTCATCAACTTGATCTATTTTGATAATAGAAACTATGACCTTACGGACAAAAAAGCCAAACTTCAATTCTGTTTCACAACATTAACAAAAACCTTGAATTCTTATCGCCTTTCAAGGGAGACAAAAATTGTAATGCAAAAGTGCAAGTCAATTAAGCAGTCTGCGCAATTAGCTCGGGTGTTAAAAATAAAAGTTGCTCTGTGTATTTCCAGAAGCTATATCGGCCTGTTAAATAGATTACAAGAAACGCCCGATTCGTTAGTGCGGACTTCCATAAACACAAGTTCAAGTAAATATTTAATGGCTGTCCGCAGAGGGCTGCAGTCGTGCTCGCTGCAATTTTGCAGAGTGGGTCTTTAGTTGGAAAAAGTTTGCAACCAAGTGCAGGGTAATTGGGTTTCGTTGTACCCAATTGGAGGGCATTTTATTTCTATGACTGGGTAGTGAAAAGTTTATGCCTGGAAATATCGGGGACGTTTCAATTAATGGCTCTTTTTTGTAAATGCCCAAGGTGACTTGTGAGCAAAGATATGCAAATGCTGGCCCAAAGTGAGAGAAAAGCGATAAATAATGGCAGACATTGTCGACTGCAACGGAGATCGTTAAAACGCGATTAACGATTATTTATGAAGTTGCTCTTTCTACTGAATTGATAATGTGATGTCAGAAATTGTATGTACTTAAAAGCAGATGTTAATAGAAATCGTTGATTGAATGGGAACGTAGAATTGTTGGAAGAGGAGGTTGGCGTAGTTCATATTTTTGTAAATAATCAGGGAGTTGAAAGTAGGTGAATATTGTTCTTTCTCATTATTTCCTAATTTACACTAGCTGGCTAGTTTTGATGTTTAGTAGAACTGAAAAATAGTAAGTAATATTTTTGTTTCCAGTTCGTTAGTTATGATTCATTGCTATTAAGTTTTAAAATAAATGTTGGGTCTATAAATATGTTCTGATTACTTATCTAAATCCATTTAGTATTTAATAATTAAAAATAACATTGCATTGCTGCAATGTTGTGCAAGTATTATTGAGGAGAGAGTAGTGTCATCAAAGAATTGTTTCAATTTGCCTTTATTTTTTAATTATTCTACGAAAAATACTCAAATGTTTGTATTATATATTGTATTATTAACTTAGAAGTATTGATAGATCGGTAATTATTCAATTTTCATATATTAGTTCCATGAAATACATTGCAATTTCAGTCATATTCCTTATCAAAGCCATTTCATGGTAGAAAATTGATCTGTAATTTTATCTGTAATTAGAAATCGCTTAGCCTTTAATTTAGAAATTATTAGTTACGTAGTGATAGTTCTCTCTTGAGTAATATATACTCTTTCGATATAATCTGAATCATATTATCATACAATAAGAAACTAATTTATTTTGACAGTTCAAACGTTATAATTATTAGACTGTATTTAATTTAACAAAAATCAACGTTGAAACTTGGAGACACTCCCTAAGTAAACCCAAATCTCTGCTTACTTCCTTTTGCTCTCAATTGCTGAAAATCGAATGGCTTAGCCTCTCAGCCAAAGTTCCCCTTGACCAAATAAATCGAACTATAGAGACCAGGTTATGTTTATGCCACCCTCGCTGGACAAAAAGATTATTAAGAAGATGTCACAAGAATAAGATGCAATTTTAAATTAAAAAATGCCCACTGAAGTTATACTAATTCATATATTGAACAATTCATGGACTATCGTTTTCTTCTGTGTAAAATTTATAATAAAGTCTCTAAATTATTGATGAAAATGAGAAAAATGGTTATAACAGTTTAAATACCAAGCTGCACAATTTGCCATAACTGTTTGAACTTGTTATTATATAAGAATTTTTAACTGCATTATTATGGTTTTTTGTAAAGATAAATGAAAAGATGATTGAAATAATTGCACTTACTTATAATTACTTATCATATATTATTTTTAGATTCAATCAATTTTAGGACCATTCATCTTAATTAAGTTAAAAATATCGTGAATCGGATTTAGATCGCAAGATACTTTGACAGAAACTGAATGTCAAACTCAATTTCTCCATTTTTAAGCAAGACAGCTGTGTCTCCCAAAAGTGATGTTTTCTTTAAAAACGAATGAAGACTCAATTACTTTTTACACACATAAAGTATACTAATTTGAAATAGTGAAATGATCCTTATACCCACTTATGTGTTATTTTTTTCAGGAAAACCATTCTATTTTACTTTTGACAAAACAAATATGATTATATATACAGTTTTCCTTTATCAAGCCATTAGTTTATCATTAATTATAAAAATGGACTTTTTTGTTATATAATATAAATTATATTAATACATTCTACAAATAAAAAAAGACTATTTTCAAGAAAATATATGCTTTTAACTGTTCTCTATATAAAAATTACAGAATTTTACCGATTTTTATGGGCTGTAAAATTGCAAACTTCATATAACTTGATATCCAAATAACATATTTTGACTTTCAAATTTACACTGTAAATCCAACTGTTATTTTACAGTTAGTCCCTGATATCCACCATTATATAACTGTAATTGTTATTTTAAATAACAAAGTATACCTAAATAATTTACTTAGAATTTACATCAAGACAACTCAGCATTGTTCCAATTAATTGATTCAATACAATTATAGAAATGATTTATATCAAATTTAGGTAACTTTGGAAATGAACATACAACAGTAAAACATTTTTCTTAATCAAACTATTAACATTTCGAAATATTCATATACACAATACAGGTATCCCTCGTACAACGCGATAGTTCAGTTCTGAGAAAACATCACATTGTATGGGAAAAATTGAACGTTTTTATTTAAATTTTATTTAAATTGTACTGTCAAACAGTAAAATAAAAACTTTGGTATTATTATACAGCATTTAACGTGTAGTACATTTAACAAGACTTGTTCAAATCACTTGTAAAATATGTAATCAACAAAAAATGTTTAGAATAAAGTTTTGATGGTATGACAGGGGACATCTGATTCTGTGACATTGCCGCATCCCAGGATCAGGGGTGGGGGACAAGTTTCAAATGTTAATAGGAACGCTTATTTTTTCTTGTAGATTCGGTTAAAGCGAAAAAACTGAATAAATTGTATAAGAAAAGGTTTTTTAGATCATTGACAGGTGGCGCTGTAATCAACAAACAGTTTGGGGGGAATCATACAAACAATTTTATTAAATATTTTATAATAAACACAAAATATATTAAACGTTTAGTTTAATAATTTGTGAAGTTTACCACTTAAGGATAGTAAAATCCACCAAAGTAGAAAAAAATGTTTATTTACAGAAATCTTATTATGTATGGGAAAAATGTCCAGAATCCGGAACAACTGTCTAATTATTCTAGATGGCGCTGTATTAGAATATTTTAAAATTTTATGAAGGCAAATCTGAAAGTTATGCTTTTAATAAACCTCATCATTTATTCTATACACATAATCTGGAAGGAGTAAACGATATTTTGTCAGATAAAGTCAACTGTGTCAGATGAAGTGGGTCTGCAAATTAAGTCCGAATTGAGCTTTGAATTTTCCTACATCGCGATTTTAAAATCGCGTTAAGGATACCTGTACACAAACCAATTTACCAAAGTAATGTCAATGAATTCACAACAATACTGAGCCATTTGAATAAGCTTTCTGTAAATCCATCACATTATCACATAAATATTTTGTCTGCAAGTGTCTAACTCTCAGAAGCCGGTAAACCAGGGATCGATACTCCCGTGACATCTTCTTAATGTTCGCGCGAATCATTCGTCTCTCTGACCTGCCACGACGGTATCGCTGAGGTTGTACTTGGAGCTCGCGTTGGGGCTTGTTTTTCCGACTTTCGGGAAGTCCTTGAGCTTGCGTCCGCTGAGCCGGAGCTCGCCGCTGAGGTGCGCCTCCTCGAGGATGCGCTCGAGGCTGCGGGTGAGCTGTTTCTGCATGTGGCCGCCCATGTTCGAGGACGCGACCATCGCCATGTTCGGCGCCGGGAACCAAGGGGCGAACAAAAAAGAAACGGCGCGCGTTCGGCCGGACCCTGCCGCCTGTCGTCGGGTCGGATTCGCGTCGCTCTCACTGGGCCCCGGCGGACGCGCGCATTCTCGCCGGACGACTCTCGCAGCACTGACCGCGGCGCGCACGCAGACTGCAGCGCCACGCGCAACTGTCACGGCGCTCTGCCGCGGCGGCTTCGTGACGCGGGGATAGATGCCGGTGCGCGGCAAATATGAAGGCTCTTCGGGTGGGAAGTCGGTGTCTTTTAAGGTCGGGTCGAAAGCGAAAATACCGACATTACAGATTTCTCAAAGTGC
>JABFPB010003206.1:0-17693 GCA_022817645.1 Ceratoteleas bidentatus
GTCCACTATGTTACCATCGATTGTGGTAATGGTTACCACAATTGTGGCTGTCTTCACGAATTATTTTTCTCCGTGTAGTCGATGGTCCTTTTTGCCACTTCTCCTTCTCCTTAACGAAGCCAATTGACTCTTTGGAAGTCATGCCTGCCGCCTCTCGTGACGCTGCTTCCAAAGAAAACGCCAGCTCTGCTGTCTTGTCGTAGGTTAGGTTGTGTTCGCTCAGCAGTCTCTTCTTTGTTGTCTCGCTCGAAATTCCGTAGACTAACTGATCTCGAATATTGTCTTGTAGATTCTGGCCGAATTCACAGTTGATAGACAAGCGTTTCAATTTGGCGATGAATTCCATCACGGTTTCGCCACTCAACTGCCAGCACTCCTTGAACCTGTACCGCTCGCTGATGGTGCTGGGTCGTGGTTTTAAATGATTCTTCATCACCGTGGTCAACTAAACGAGAGCATGTGGTGGGTGAGGTGTGCACAAGTTTTTCAACAATGCATAACCCTCACCGCCTATCAAAGTGATCAACAGCGCTACCTTCCTCTCGTTTGCTATGTCATTTACAATAAAAAATTGTTCGAGACGCTCCACCCACTGGTTCCAGTCGTCCCTTGCTAGCGCGAACTCAGCTATGCTGTCAATAATGCCGATCGTGCGTGGTGCCGACACTTTAAGATTGAGAAGTTCTTGTTGTTGCATCCTGACCATAGCGTCCCACGACGCTTGCTTCTCTGCGAGTACCTGGACCTCTGAAGCTATACGATTTTGTTGTTCTTCCACAGTTAGCGCAAACAATTGCAGTTCCCGCTCTTTTGCAGCTAGTTGTTGTTGCGACGCCATGTTTGTTTGATATTGGCGGTTCACTCCTTTTTAACCAAAGTTTCACCTCGTCGCCAAGATGTTGTGTCTCAGCGGAAGACCTCCTCAGAATAGTATAAAGGTGAAATGATGACTTGGTTTGATAAACAACTGTTGTATTTACGGAGCTCATGTCTCCTCGGTAGCCAGTGATACAACGAATCGTACATGAGTTGTGATCGCACTTATATAGTGACGGCGTTGGTGATTATCTCACAAGTCGCGAGATGGCGCTTGAATACACATTAGATAAATGGAATACTAAATTTATCTAGAAAGATAAAAAGTTGATAATATACTGACGTTGATCGTTTTTCAGAGTCTTTATTCGCAATGTGATTGTTCGGGTTCAATCTTCTTAGAAGGCTGCTAAGCTCGTATTATACGTGAGACAGCTAAGCATCTATATCCAGTAACCCATATATTCAACATAAGGATCCCGATTCGGATGGGCGTAAAGCGCCCTTTAGGATTCCTAGTCAGATTAAATAAATAATAGAAATGCAGCGGAAAAGCGTATAATTGTTCAACAATTAAATAACTGAAAAACATTTGAAAACTTTTTGAAAATTGAAAAAAAAATTTTTTTCATGGTGATCTATCAAATGAGTAGTTTTATTATATATTGCGATTAAACAATTACTAGTTGTAGATTATTTTTATACTTTCCGCTCACATAACCGCAGCCAAAGAAAATCACGTTATTTGCTTGTAATATTCTTGTGAGAAAAAACAAAGCCGAACTTTTTTTTGCAAGCAGAACTTATATTTTGTGCAAAAACCCTTTCACTTACAAAAAGACATGTCTTGGGCCCGGGCCAGCTTCGGTCCCCGGCCCCGTGTCGACGTTGGTCACCGACATTTGGCGACCGATGTCGTGCCAGAGTTTCCCCATATTACATTTCGACTCTGTGCCGGAGTCGCGGACCAATCCCGGCACGGTGTGGTGAGTCGGCGAGAGCTTGGCGATTTCTGTTTGGGTATTTCTTTAGATGTCAAGATAAACCTTGACTGACAATATCTGAAGCTCGTCAGACATGAGTAATTAGAATTTTAAAGTAATTAATTTCAGTCAAACAGTCAAAACCAATTGTTGGCGAAAACAAAAGTTACCTGGCCCGAAAATTGATTCGGGCCTATTGAAGTAAAATGTCGTTCGCCCTTTTTCTGACATCTGCAGGCCATTTGCTCGCAAATACTCACTGAGAGGTCGGGGAGGTTCTTCATCGTCCCGTGGCACGTGACTCGGTGAAATCGGTTTGCGCTCGGTGCTGGCAGTCAGCTCGTCCTGTGCGTAGCCGAGGTTTTCCTGTCCCGCGAGACTAGTCTTGTGGCTTTCGAGTTCCTGCAGTTTCGCAGACCCGCGAAGCGACCGATTGAGATGCTCCTGCCTCTTTTCATCCTCTTTCCGCTTGCGTAACTCCTCCTAAAAACAAATGCAATTTGACGTTAATATCGAATTGTTTTATTTTTTCTTTCAATTCTCATTCGGTTCTATCCAACGATATTACATCCCAAAAGTATAAGCGATTTAGTTCATTTTAAAAGGTACTTGATTTTAAGTGTTCAGGGTCCTCTTAAGCAAATGATTTAAAATCCTCCATAATTTACAAAACTTGATTTCATGTGCCCCTCCACCTATACTCTCCAGAGCTGTTGTTTGATTTCACAGCGTTTTGTTATAAATCAGTCTACAAAGATGGATAGACCATCATTCCTTCGCGAGATTGGACTTTATTCAAGGGCGCGTGGTTGAACATACTCTGGCTAATTAATCTGTCAATCCTGACGAGGTTCATGAATAGAACATATTTTGGGAAACATTATTGCGCATTAAGACTATAGAATTGACGTCCACCGATTGATAACGGGGTTCTGGACGAATAGAGTCGCGTTCGGAAATCGTCGGGATCACGAGACGTTGCTGCCGATGTTAATTTATGTAACGTCCGCGACGCTCTTCATGTCGTGCGGACCAGCATACACGAATGCTCCACAGGTAACGTGGCCAGTGAAATACTTGGCCGAAGCCCTGCGCAACCACCGTAAGGTTTCTCAGCCGTGCGACATGAACGTCAAGAACGAGTCGGAATTTCGTAGACACTCGAGGCCGTCGAAATATTCGTTGCGTATTCGTGCAAATTAAGGGAGCACATACTTTTGTTTTATCAAAAGCATCCTTTGTACATGCATTTATTTAGTATAAAGGAAAGAATGATAACAAAGCTGTTTTTTTGCTGCTGATAAATAATTGAATTAATTTTAATATCAATTTCTTTATCACCCTCTCCCCTAAATTCCCAGGGATAGCTTCGCACGGCTATGAGATTTTAATGGAACAGCTTGTTTGGCAAGAATTTCTGACGAATTGATTTTTCCACTCTTAAAAATATTTTGCTTCAATACCATTGTCTACTAGTATCAAATATATGTACCGAGCTAATACATTCGATACACCGAAAACTATGTATCATTCAGCATGCAACCCACTGTAAAAGTTACGTATTCACTTCATTCATATTTTCTACTTGTCTCATTTCGAAATCTTAATCCGTCGGTCGATATTCGGTTCGGTAGAGTTGTCGCGCATGCGTCTCGAGACCACACTGTTTTAACCTTCTAACTTCAAAAACGTGAGCAGTGTTTACAAAAGTGAACGACAAAAAGTCGGACAAACGAATTATCGGAATTCGGTTCAGATTTCGGAACATCTTGTTTCGAATTCTATATTCTAAAGCAATAGCTGAATGTCTATTGGCGCGCCATTTGCTGGATGGCGCGCCAATCGTTTTGATAGGGCATTTTCTATTATGACACATACGTTTTCAATGAAGAATGATTGTTTTTTATTTGCCAAAACAAATATATTAAAAAGCTGGTTGATTGCGATTCATGGCCAAAGTGTTAGGACACTCGCTAAGATTACTGTCTACAGGCAGCCACCATTTTGTTGTACACTGATATTTTTTGAAAGCGAACCATTACCCTAATAGCCAGCATTATATAAATTTTATATAAATGTTGTGTAAAGAATTTATGTAAATGATTTTACATAAAGTTTACATCAATGTACTTCCTCATTGTGCTGCATAATTTATGTAAATCATTTGTATAAATAGTTTACATAAAATTTACATAAAATTTACATATATCTGAAAATGGCCCTATAATAAAATCGGACTTTCAGTAAATAAAAAATTAAGATTTACATAAATTGTATGTAAATATTATGTAAATCAATTATATAAATAATTTACATAAATTATGCAGCATAATGAGGAAGTACATTGATGTAAACTTTATGTAAGTTGTTTCTATAATTCTTGGTTATCAGGGAACATAACTTTTTTCATTAAAAATTAAATAATTACTTTTTCTCAAAATGTTTTAGATTTTACTTACAAACATTGATATGCAAATATTCAGATTATTTCTAACATGATAATCGTGATATTTGAATGTTTTAAAAGAAAAGAAAATCTAAACGATCTCATTTTTTGCTCCATTTACAGATAAAAATCGAACAGAAAATCAATTAGTTTTAATCCCGTGAAAGAGTTTGAAAAAACCAATTCAAACTCCCTTAAATTTATTCACATAATTCTCCAATTTATTCAATTTCTCATACATTTTATTTTTATCAACAACCACTCCTAAAATTCATTCCCACACCGGTCAAAAAAATCCATAAATTCCCTAATGCCCCCCTCCCCACCACCCCACTTCCAGAAACTCGTTCGTTCGCACCAGCCAACAAACCGTCTTACCCCGAATCCGCGACCATTTCGCCGTCATAAACCGAGCACAATTGCCGGCGCAATCGGTCCCCTCCCCGAAAATCCGCCGCTTCAAATCCGCCGCCGCAGACCCGGCGCCCATAAAAACCGGGCCGCGGCGGAAGTGGCCGCTAATTACCGTGATCCGCGGGCGCGTTTCCGCGGAAATCGGGTGCTCATTTGCGGCGATTGGCCGCCGGCGTTTTACGAGCGGCGGCGACGTTTGACCGGCGACGCCGGGACTTGCACCGAAACCAATTGCCGGCTCTCGGCCGGTCGTTATGAGCGACAGTGGGGCAACGAAATTATTGGAGCAGCGGCGAGAAAGAAAGGTGGAGCGATGCGCGGCCCTCGAAAAAGATGGCCACGTGTGCGCGCGCGCGCGAGGACCGTTCTCCGCACGGGCTCACGCTGATATGTCAATAACTCGTTTGCGCGATTGTCCGCCGACGAGTTTATCAGCGCGACGCGCTCAAGCTTGACGATGATTTATCGGATTCGGTCGAGTGGTTTTAGATGAGGCTTGATGAGCGAGATTTGTTGCGACAGAGGATTTTGAAAGAAGTGTGGGGTACATTAACGGTAAGTATGATTGAAACGTGTTAAGATCGGAGTATAAGTCTAAATGTGTTCAAATCGTAGTGCGATCTTAGCATGGAAAGAATTAAAATGTTGCATAAGAATTAAAATCAATGTGACGTAAATATGTTTATAATAAATGTTTTCGAAGGTGTATTGGAAAAGAGAAGATCGACGGTCGAAGATCAAGAAGATGGTCGAAACACCCCTAATAGCACATAATATTCCAGGGATGCACCCAGAAATATTTTTCTGAAATAATATTTTGAAAAAACCATATTAAGCAAGAGGACTCGAACCCATGTCCCACGAGTAGCAATCTGCGACTCTGCTCGCTGAGCCACTATGACTCATGGTAACTCTCTCGCAATAATGTACCCAGAATTAACTCAAAATATTTTTCTTCTTCGTTTGAAATGCTCTAAAATGCTCTTCTGGATGTATTCCAAAAAAAAAAAAAGAAATGACAAGATCCAAAAACATATTCTAAAAATATCCAATATGTCGTTGGACTACAATTCATGTAATCCAAACATGTTCACGACACATATGCTTAATAAATAAATTGTATTATTCAGCAAAACAAAGTCGATGAAGATAACATCGAAACTGACAATTTATTCTGAAACACATTTAAGCTATCAATAAATCATACGTCACTTTTATCCATCGGGAAAAACATGTCCTCGCCATAAATTCCAGAAATGTGTATCTTATACTGCACAAGTATCCACGTCACTTCTACGAAAACCAAATGAACCAACAATATTCCGCCGTATTCCCCCGATTTTTTTGTAGCCGCAGCACGCCCGTATTATTATCACATTAAAAATGCACATTCCCAACGACGATCAGCGCCGATAATTAATTCAAGCCCACTTCCAGAAAACCGCTCAACAGAATTTTTTCACCGCCGGCAATTACCTGAGCGCAGTCACCGTCGCGCCGGGGCTCCACTGAAAAAAGTCAACCCAAATAAGTTTGTTTGCAAACAGCGTGTCGCATGAATAACACAATGTATGATAATTACGGTACGCCGCGTGCGGACGTGTATCGTCGCATCATTAAACGCTTCGCACGTCATCGGTCGGCGTGTACTGTACCCCCGGACATCTTTATATTACAATATAATGTCGCGTGAATGCCATTTTATCATCGGTCACACGCGTTCAAAGTTCGCCCATTTATACTCTATGGTTGTGACGCCGTCGTTGTTTTTAAAACGAACGATCGTCGGTTTTGTCCAGATTTACAGTCCCCAATAGCAAACAGTATTCTTGGAAGGTTCCAAAAATATTTTTCTGGAATATTTTAAATGCTGCAGGAATATTCCAAATTTTTTAAAAATAGTTCTGACACATTCCGGGAACATTGGAAGTCGACGAAAAAATATTCCTGGCATATTCCAAAAAAAATTCTTTTTTAGTATTTTGGGTATATTTTTTTCAGAATCAATAAGAAAAAAATATTCAAAATTCAAAATTTATAACTTCCTAAAATGATAGAAACAATGTTTTAAACGTACGAAAAAGCTTGCGTTTGTTTGTTTGACTTTGTAAATATTTTTGGCACTTTAGAAAAATATTTTTCTGAATTTACCAGAAGAATTTTGTCCCGAGACATTGAATGCTCCTGAAATGTGCCAGGAATATTTTTAAAATATTTCTAAAATATTTCACAAAAATATTCCAAGTACATTACAGGAATATTGTGTGCAATTAGGGGTGGTCTTTAATTTGTGTCCGAAGTGCAGCTATTTCAGTGCAATCGGCAACAACTGCACTTTACGGCCAACTAGGTCCGACGAAAAAGTATGGAATTAACAAAGGCGTAATTTCATAGAACTTTTTACGCAGCAGTTGAAAAGTCAGGCCACGACAGTATTGCGGGTGAAAAGTTTGTCGGGGAACGGTTATTTGTAGAGGCAATGGGATATGTATTACGGTTACGGTGAAATAGTAAAAATTATGCATCAATGAGCATACTGCTGCCTACATTGTGTAATTTGGTTGTCGGCATAAGAGAGTGTATAATTTTACATTTTCAGGTTTACAATGCAGTTCGCGCAAACATCAGCATGTAATAAGGAATTATAATGAAGCATTATGTCTGTGAATGTTGCATATAGAGAACATAATGTTATCCGCTGGAAAAAATTAAAATAAATTTTTTAGCAAACAAAACAAATTATCACAGCATCCCAAAGAAAGAAAAAATCTGCATACATTACACTATTTGTTAGTACAGTAAAAATTTAAGAGAAACCTTGAACAATTCTAAACAAGAAAGTAAGAAATGTCCAAAATGTGAAAACAAATTGCATTATTCACTTTGTTAGAAACCTTTAAATCTGTCATTTCCACATGGAATTAAGGAGTTACACTGTTAAAAATATCCTTTTGGGCCAAAATAAAGCATTTCGGCACAAAAGAAATCATTTTGGCAGAAAAGGAATTCTTTTCATTTAAAAGGAATCGTTTTCATTCAAAACAAATTTTTAGGTTAGTTTTTTCAGTGTAAGCTCGAAATCATTTTCAAAAGAGAGAAAATAAATTCTAAACAAACTTTCAGTTGTCGAACAAAATCCATAAGCTGTGACATTCGTAAGAGAATGTTCTTACGAATGAAAGATGTACAACCTATCAGGCGTAATGCACTGTTAAACATTTTCGGAGTTCGACGTTGTGGTGTAAGGTGTAACTGGTTTCGGGATGAAATATCACTCCATAACGGTGTAAATTTTACTTCGCCACAGTAACAGAAAGGGAAAAATAAAGTATTTTGTATTGATTATGTTTTTAAATTATAAATTACATGTTTAAAGTCTAAAAACGCGTGTGTTTTATTTCTATCAATATTAAAATAAGCTTGATCTAACCTCAAAAATTCACGCCGCGAATGTTACTCCGTTTCGGATTGGACCTGCTCGAACTCCGTATGGAGTAAAAATTTCACTCCGGTCACACCCTAGTTACTCCGAATTTTTAATAGTATATTCGAGCCATATTAAAATCGGAGACGTATTCCGAGTCGGATTTATGAAAAATTACTGTAAAATTTCTAAACTTATTTTAATTAATCGCAATGACACGCGGTACAAGATTTTCAACCAATCAGCTGAAAAAACCACACTGCCATATCTGGGAATCGAATCCAGTAATTTTCATACAGAAGCCAAAGACGGCCAAAGTCGTTATAATTTCAGAGCTCGTTAAAAATTTCATACATAAGTTTATTCGAATAGCAGTATCATTCGAATGAATAGAACTTTTGAACTCGTCTTGTAAGTGTAACGACTTTGACCGAGTGGATATACTTACACAGACTTCAGCGTGAAAAGGTACTAGGTTCGATTCCCAGTACTTTTACCAGATACGGCAGTCAGTTTTTTTCAGCTGATTGATTGACAAAACTTGAACCGCATGTAATTGCGAATTAATTAGAATAACTGTAGACATTTTTAAGAAATGTTACACATTTTTCACAAATCCGACTCAGAATCCGTCTCGGAATCCGGAATCAAATCCCGAATCATAATCCGTCTCGGAATCCGGAACCAAATCCCGAATCGGAATCCAACTTGGATTCCGAATCGGAATCCGACTCGGATTTTTTAAGTAGGGACACCTCTTCAGAGCTGGCAATAATTCATCAGAATTTCCAAAAAAATGTTTAGATTTTCTCAGAAGCTTCTTAGAATTTATAAATTCTAATATTTTATCTAATTAATATTTTTCTTCATTTAAAGGAAGAAAAAAAGGTTCGCAATCGCGCCAAAGAAATCATGAGTATGATCAAACTGGACACTATCCACATTTCTCTTTTTGAATGCCGGCCCATTCCATATGAAGATTTTGTAAAAATTTTTGGCAAAATGAATACGAGACAAGTAAGGCACTTAATTAATGTAATAATATCAATCTAAAAATTGTAATTCAAATACTAAAATAAATAATTAATGATTTGATTTGAAGATTGCAGTTCAAACAAAAGAAGATAATCTAGACATCGAAATCCAAACGGAAGAAGTTGAAAGTTCAAACAAATGGACTCAGTTTCCGGTAATTTGTAGATCTTCGTTAAATACCGCCGAAGATATCATGAAATTCCAGTTGGTATGTATTTTTCAATTGTTCATTGTTCAGTAAAATATTCATGGAGTTTGAGGCTACGGTGTGAGTGTATGAGTAACGGACTGAAAATTCACACCTTGCGGAATCATTTTGTCTACTGCGCATGCGCATTGTAGCGTATTTCACTCCGTAATTTAACTCCGACTAGCTTTTGACACCGTTAAAGAGTGGACTTGCTGGAACTCCATATTGATTGTATATTTAACTCACATGACACCCATTTAACTCGGGATTTTTTACTGTGTAAAGGTGCTTTTTAATTTAAGTAATTGTATTCATTAATATGATTTGGCAGATAAACGAAATGTTATATGAATTATTGGGATATATTTTGTGATATGCTTGTAATGTAAATGCAAGCCGATTGTGATGTCGCTGAAATATAAATGCCTAATGACTGCGATGTGGCTGTAATATAAATGTGACGTGACTGTGATAGATACGTGACATTAATGCGATAGATACGTGACATTAATGAGATTCAAAAGTGACATTAATGTCACAGGCGTCGTCACATTTACATCACACTATGTTTACTATACACTTCACTAATCTATACCTGAACTTCAATGATATTCCACGAAATATTTTCCTCATCGTCCCAGAACCTACACACCAACATCCAAATCCTCTCTCTTTCCAAAACCCTTTAAACCTAAAAAACAACCTTCCCCAAAAATTCCCCGTGAAAAACCCCCTTAATGTCCAGCACTCCTTAATACTCCCCACCCCTCCCACCATCCAACTATTTATCCATCTATCAAAACGCAAAATCGGCCGAGAAAAAGACGTGGCGAAACGAGAATAAGACATGCACGTGACGAGCGGGATGCGACGCGACAAGCTGTCGCTGTCGGCCGTGATCCGCAGCGAGCAACCGGGCGACATTTAAATCGCGCGCCGGGGAATCCCGGCGACAACACCCCTGACGCGCGATGAGTGTCGAGATGGCCTCGAGATTAGGTTTTGAACGAGTTTGGGTGTGTTCCCGGGCGCACAAAGGCATCCGGAATCCGGGACCGAGCTGCTTCTGTCCGCGCGTTTATCGCGATACATCTATAAGCCGCAGCCCGGCACAAAAAGGGCAGCGCGCCTCGCAAGACGCGATCGCCGCTGACAATACGCCGCCGCCCGCAGTCGCCCGTGCTTTTGTTTAAGCGGTGACGCGCGCGTCACGTTATCTGCTGTCTGTCGTGTTTATATTTTGTGCGAGGTTCTTTGGCTGGCTTTTTTCTTGAGGGCGTTTTTTTGGAGCCGAGCGAGTTGTGTGGGGAGACGCCGGGCGAACGGAGGGTGTGGTTTTTGAGAGGCAGCGGACGGGAAGGGAGATTGAGAGAGATTTTGTAAATGCTGGAAATAGTTTGGTTTTGGTGCATTTTTTGTTAAGAATTTAAATTGTTGAGCATTGCGAGAGGGAAGCGAAATGAAATTGAGTTCGTACGATTTTGCTGAATGTGGAATTAATATGTGGTTTTGTTGGCGGAGAGGTGGAATGAGATATGGAGAGCATTTTTGTGGAATTGTATGTTTGTAATATTGTTTAATATTGGACGATTTTAATGAAAACTCGTTCAATTTGAAAGGTATATTCGTAGGAAGATATTCACTGTTCTTCAATAAAACTGAGTTTTTCGTATTGTAACTAATCTGCGATTTTTTTCTATGCTCTTCTAATTGATAAAGTTGTATTCATTTTTGGTGAATGTGAAAATCGATCTTGGTGATACTTTCAGGAAATACGTTAAAATTATTCGAGAACATTTTACGACTGTTTCTGGTTTCATTATTTGACGCAACTCCACTCGATTTTGCATAAGAAAATCATTTTTAAAATACACTTTGTATTCAATAAAACCAAAATTTGGTGCTTTCATATTTTCCACAAATTTATATCCTAATTTAAAATTGCCATAAACACGAAAATGTTAGTAAAAACTTAAAGATCCATTCCGCACTTTCAATCACAGCCGTCCAAACAATCACGTTTTTCAACATAAACTCTACCTACACTAAACCCACACCCTCTCTCTTAAAGTCACTTTTTTATTTACATCTACAGTTAGCTCAGACCGTACAGATTTCTCTCGTAGCACCGAATCGCGTCCCTTAACGCTCCCCGCCGATTCGTTTTACGCAAAAGGCGATAAAAAATATATTTGCAATGTAAAGGCGTCGTTGGCGCGGGATCGGCGTAAAACTGACCGAAATAAAACAGCAATAAGACGGCGGCTCGGATCGGCGGCATTAAGCGCAACCTGAAAAAGTGTCGTGAAAAATTGTCCGTTCGTCGGGCGAAATGAAAATGTCCCCTCCCGTCTAGTTTTAGCCGGGGAAACGAGGACGTCCGAGTCGCGTTTTGAGCCGCGTCGACAGACGGACCGTAATTTACGTCAGTCGTAAAAAAAACGAGACGCGAGAAAAAGACCGGACCGCGGAGAAAATTCGACGAAAGGAGATTGCGCGTCGAGCATCTGTCGCACTTTTGCTACATGACGTTGCTTAGTCGGGCGTACAATGAACACGTGTAAATACGCGCATAAACGCGCATAATGCCGCTGAAAAAGGCGCCGCGCGGGAAAAACACGGCGTCTGGGCGGGCAGCCTCGGGAAAACGTTTACGCAGAAAACAAATTGGCTACGATCATTAACGCCGCGCGGCGAAACTTGGCGCGGCGGCATTTTATCGCGCGGCCGTATATATATCGCATTGCGGTCATGCGCGTACGCATTACGCCGCCCGTGTGCGTTCTCCTTTTCCCCGCTTCCTTTTCATATACATGCATTTTTATTGCGATTTCGTTGTGCCCGGAATTTCGCTGGCTTTGATCGCTCTATTATTGCGTTGTCCGTAACTCCGCATTTTTATGGACGAAAATGGCGTCGATTGAGGAGTGGGGGTGAACGGATGAGGCGTTTTTGGGTAATTTGGTTTACGGAGAGAAAATGTCCAGTTTGTTGAAATTTTGAGAAAATAACCGTAGGTGGATAGATTTTTTTCATTTGCAAATACGAAATAATAATAAATAATAAGAATCAAATTATAACTAATTTATATAAGCTATGAAACACTGAAAAAACTGCAAAAAATGTAAACATGACTAAATATGGTAGACTACGTGAACATTGGACATCTTTACGATGCGCAACTTATTTAATTAAGTAAAGATTAATAATAAAATAAAACTTGCCGCAATAATGTCAACCTCTTTTACACCACTCGCAAATAGTGAAAAAATGCATAACGTTTACGACCCCATACACCTCTTCCATCCGCCTTCCCAAACGAATTTCCAACAGTCAAGAAGCACCCTAACTGATTATCCCATTTCCAAATCGCCATCGACAACTTCGATAATCCCCCTTCGCAATTTGAAATCTAATTACAATAACATTAACAACAACCATCCGACTGCCAATCGCGCAAAACTTATCTCGCCGATAAAATTTTCGAATCAACTCCAAAAAGCCCGCGAATCGCATTTTTATCCTCCACTGCCCATTTCTATATATATAGAAATATAAATACACAAAAATGCCCATCCCAATAATAACACTTTACAGCCACATTTTATTCACCGATAAACTCAATTCCCGCCATCCTCGTAAACGATCAAAATCGTACGAAAATACGCGCGAAGCAAAAAAATCCGAATTCCTCCGAACGACTCCCATTTTTGCCCCTCCGCGTAATGAAATTATTTCAATCTCCGCCGCGCTTACGGGACACTCAATCGCATTCCATATCAATCACATCGGCGTTTGCATGCGAACGGTCGCGCCGCCTCGCGGCCGTTCGCACTTTTTCAGGCCCATTTCGCCGCGCTTTCGATAATTCGGCCATCCGGCTGATTGGCCTAACGACCCCCGGCCTAATGAAACTCCGTAAAGACCATTCGCGCGATCGCCACCGAACGTGTCGATAACCCCGCGTACGCTTTAACACGCTCATTTTTCGATATTATGTTCGTATCGAAATGGTGCGCGCGCGAGCGTATCCCTCGCAGAAGGTCGCGGTAGGTAGGCGGCGTAGCGGCATTATACGGTGGATATTCCGCCGCAGCGCCGGCCAGGTAGCGTCATTATCGAAACCGCAGCGGCGCGGCGACCGATTTTCTCGGACAATTTTGCGCGCGTTTTTACGTGCCCCGACTCCCAGGCCACTTTCGGAGCGCCTGCGAGGGACTTTACACGTGTTGCGAGTCGCAAAGTCGAGAAAAACGACGCGCCAGAAAAAGGGACCGCGCGTTTTTGCTCGGGGGGAGGCGTCGCGACAAATTGCGACGGGCAAAAATTTGGGTGCACTTTTTCGGGCGAGGCGTTAAAGAGGAATCGCGCATGAGGTTTTGTGGGAAGACTTAGGTGGGAGAGGGAGAAACGTGTTTTATTAGAAATTACGAAGATGGGCAGTAAACTGGGATGCGATTCAATTTTGAATAAAAGTTACTGAAGTTTCGATTTAATTCGCGTGTTTCAGGAATTTTAGTTGAATGAGGATTTGGATTTTATATTCAGTTTATTGTTAGTTCAGTGGGTTTTTATTGAACTCTGAGTAATTTTTAATGAAATGTTTTCAAGGAAGCAGAAATTAAATATTAGAAAAAGTAATCTAAATCTTTTGTAGTTTTTTGGAGTTTCGATTTTTAGAACTTGATGTAGGTTGGATATAGTATGCTACTTTGTTCAAAATAAATGTGATTTTACGTACCTGGAAAGAGTAGTATAATTTTAGTTAACATGTCATAGGTAAAGAAAAAACAAATTTATTTCAGTTAATTAATTTAGAATTATATGTTGATATATCTTGCATCTTCACGTCAGTCAAGACTTGATTCTTTTCCCGGTTTTAGATAATTCAGTGCTATTACAAATTTCTAGTATGATTAAGTGGTCATTCTGCAATAAATGTGGTTTTAGTTTTTATTGCAGAGATTTTACTTTCCCCGACCATTAGAAGAAATTCATAGTTATCTACGTTTGCTGTTGGTAATAAATATCTAAGCTAAAATAAAAATATATTTCTCAAAAAATGTTTAATTTGACATTACTAGGCGTGTTCATCTTTTATGGTATATTTCTAAAGACATACCAGAAAGAGAGACATTATAATATAGAGTAGGAATGTAGAATCATTATAGATTCATTAGTCCCATCTGAAGTTACTTACATTGTGAAAAAATAAAGAGATGAAGAGAATATTCGAAATGGTAGAATATTTGGCCGTGAGAATTTTCTGCAAGAGAAAGTAGCTTCAAGTATTAATTTAATGTAAAAATGACTATTTATATTAGTACCACTTTTGTAAATATTAAACCACAATTTCTGGTTTTTCCACAATTTAATAAAAAAACGTCCTGGCAAAATAAGTAGTAGTGCCCAAACTAATTATGATGCAACCTTCATCATAATTGGTTCTCTAAAAAAATTCCTGCATAATGTTAATCGCAATACAACTTCTCGAAGCCTAATATCATTACATTTTCTTAGAATGTATCATTTGCAAAGTATGCAACTTTGTTACGAATCTTTGCTAATCTCAACTTTCAATTTGGCAAATGAAAACTTGACATTAATATCATGTTAACTTTTTAAAAATATTTTATTTATTTCTGGCAACTTGTTCAACGTTATGTGAATCTTTTTGCTTAGGATACCTCACACAATCGATTGAGTGAGCGACTGAAAAACAAGGGATTAATACCATGTTAACGTCGTATTTTTTTCGGTCGAAAGGTAATTTTTTTGGAACACCAAAGAGACAAAAGTGCTTGACAATAATCGCACGTAATCACGCCGTCCGGTGCGGAATTATGCAAATGTGCGCAAAATTTTGCAATATTAAACTTAATATGCCGTAACTGCGCGAAATTTAATGCGATAGCGAATAGTTAAATAAAATTGCACAAAATTGCATTAAATTAGGCGCCGGGCTGGTCTGGGTCTGCCACGGACACGTGCTTCTTCTCCTTTGTACGATGCCGAGTGTCTATTTAAATTTCATGAGACGTTCTCAACAATTTTGAGCTGTAAATTGTTCAGAACTACGACAAATTTATTAGGTCGGTACTAAAAGTATGCCTTGCGAAGAAGATGAATAATGTCCGCGTGGTTTTCACTTCATTTTCCGCAGTGTCGAGCAAATTGCAATTATTCTTCGAGAGGTTCAAATCATCAACACATATTCAGCACGTCATTAACTTCTCCTATAATAATACCGAGCGGTTGCGTTTTCTGACCGCAAACTGAAATGGATTTATCATCATCAAGAACCGTCATTAATTATTCCATTTCCTTCTGAATCGTTAAGAATACGATTTAAAAGTTCCAGCAAATTTCGTCCAACACTGAAACGCCGATTAGATTTTCATGAAAATTACCAAAGATTCTTTTCATCTTTTCCATCTAACATATACCATCATTGTTTCCCTTCGAACGACACTCTTCCAAAACTGTTTGAGCCCTCCTCAAATTTATTTCCCTCGACCAAATTCAACCCCGCCCACTCGCGATCATAAACCACGTCTCGCGCGCACCAAAAAAGATTCCGCACCGAAAAAGGGGTGTCCCAAAACCGAAAATGTCCATACGCAAACCATAAATCTCCGATTTGAGAAACTGGTTCCCCACGGCCCGTCCATCGACCGCGCCTAATCGAAAATCCGACCCAAAACTTCTCCCCCCGTCCCCCCCGAAACCCCATTTTCTCCTTCCGTCACCCAGCGTCGCTTCCTCGCACCGACAAATCCAAAACAAATCCACAAAAAATTGCCCAACGACCCGTCCGAAGACAATTTCCTAATCAACGTAACGCGGGCCAACCCCCGAAAATCCAATTCCGCCGGCCTAACGGTTACGTAATTAAAAACGCAGCCTCTCTCGTGTTCGCTCGCGCGCCCGTCAAAATGTCAAACCGTCGGCGTCGTGGTTTCGGGGGCTCGCGCCGGCTCGCGCATGTGTGGCACCGCAAGATTTAGTTGTGAGACGGGCCCGAAAAATAATAGCAACGGGAGGTGCAACGGTACAGAAACAAAACGCGACCAAAAAAGGGGCGAAACCGGCGAAAAAAGGACGCGAGAGAGAGGCGGCAGAAAACGAGCGGGACAAAACGAGCGGCCGAAGGAGACGACAAAAAGGAACGAAGGCTGCGCTCCCCCCGTAAGCCCCCCGCGCGCGCCTCACGATGATTCGAGCCTGCGGCCAAAAGTTGCGCACTGACGGACAGGTGACGCAGACGAATGCCGCTCATTTGTCTCGGTTCGAGTTGCGAGACGAAGAGCGTGTGGGAGAGAAAAGAGAACAGGAACAACAAGACACCGCCGGGGAAAAAGGAGACCGACGAGTCGCGGGGGCCGGGCGCGGGGGGCGGACGCAATTGAATCAAAGCGGAGCGAGGAGTTTCGGGGCGCCCCGCCGCGCCCGGCCCCCCGCCAGCAGCGCTCAATTTGTTGCTCCTTTTTTTATCGCCGAAGGCTTTTTGTTTTTCCCGCCGGCGCGCCGCGTTTTCGCCTTATCATCGCCGCGCGGCCACGGTTAACCGCCGCCGGACCGGGTGTCCCGGCCGGCGAACGGCAGGTCCGCTGATTAAAAGCCCGTCAAATATTGTGACCCGGCCCGAAAGCCGCTGAATGGAGGCGAAGAGCCCGATCGCCGGGGGGAAGCTGATTATGCTAATGAGCCTTGATCTGCGGGTGCCTGCGAGCGGTTTCCGGGGAGCTGGTTTTGGTTAGGGGTAGTTTTGGAGAGGTCGGGGTTGGGTTTGGGTTTGGGATTGGGTGGTGGCGAAACTGGAAGGTGGGAGAGAGAGAAGTTGCAAAGAGAGAAGGGAGAGATTCGAAGGCTTTAAAGGAGAAGCTGGAAAAAATTGTGGTAAAAAGGTTGGGTGGTATAGGCGCCAGAAACAATATGAGTAGTGGATGACATTCGAACAAGAAGAGGCTGGGTCATTAGATAGAAATTGTTTCGGGTTCGGTTTGTAAGGTGAGTTGTTTGTGTGAGAAAATAGAGTGAAAGGGACAAGTGAAAAGAAAAGAGTGACCGTGACTGGTAAACACAACCATTTATTATAGTCTAAAATACAAGTAGAGGAATAATACAGATGTGTTAGGTGGAGCAATTTTTTTTATAGAGCGCACGATTAGAAATGTTTTGTTGTCACAAACAGTTTTTGAGGACATGGTACCGTTTGTGTCAGTTTTCATTCTGTGACAGCATAAATCTTATTGTGACAGTATGAAATTTGAAATCACCCAAGTAGAAATATACAAATTGCCCAGTTCTGGCACGGTAATGGTACCAGAGTTACCAGTACTGGTAACCCTTAGTGGGACATTTGTCATCCTGTAAAGGTGTAGC
>JABFPB010003207.1:0-17685 GCA_022817645.1 Ceratoteleas bidentatus
TAAGCCCTGATTTTTATTACAGTTTCGGAAAGCTTATGATTCAAAGAAATCATTTTGATTAAAATAAACAAATTCTTCAAAAATTGACTTTTTGCTATAACAAACGGTCCATTGCAAGGGAACGCAAGCTAAACTAGGAATATGGTGGAAAGAACGCGAGTTGGGTAACTCGCGAGCGACAGACCAGCCACCTCGTGTTTGCGATAAGTCGCTCGTAAAGGTTACGCTGACTTTTATCAGCATAGACGTCGATAAGCAATATCAGACAAGATCTACGGAGAATCCTCGGTGCAAGGTTTTCACTTTATGTGGCATAAAAGCGAATGTCTGGGTGAACTGCTGGGTGAAGAAAGTCGGGCTTTTTACGCGCTGACAATGCTGAATGGCAAAACTCGGTCATTGGAATTTTACTATTTTGGCGCTCGCAAGTTGGCCGAGATTTATTTGACGATTTTTGTGTAATTTTTTTATTGCAAGAGTTGGGAAGAGTTTAAATCTGATTTCAAGGGGAATTTGAAGATTCTAACTGAGAAGCTGCAAACATTTTTTTTAATATCCTAACTTATTTAAAACTAATGCTATTTTGTTTTAAATTAAGTCAAAGAAAAAACATTGTTTGCAATAATTAATTTTCTGATTGATTGTCTAAATATTTTATATACTCAGAAATGTATCCAAAAATGTTCCACTTTAAGTAATTGAAATCAAATACAATTCCAAGTTATATTCTAAAATTTCCCTATCCATTTGAAAGGCTTATTTGACTTTTCAGGGTCCTCTTAAATATTTTGTCTCTGTTCCGTCTACATAAAAGTTCGACACTTTTGACGAAAATGGCAATGATTTTGACAGTTTCCAAATTCGACCGCAAGACGAAGTGAAAAAAAGTGTTCCCGAGATGAATGAATGGTTAATGACGATGTACGCATGAATTTGATGTAATAATTCCACGTTACGAAGATAGTCATTAAACTGAGAAAAACTCTGTGAAACTAGGCTTTCGACATCATTGTACCTCCATATATGGCATTATGGATGCTAACAATGTGCGAAGCAAAATCTGACATTAACATGAATTGACGTAGACACTTTGCCTAGGTGAAAGTAATTTTAAAACTACATCTCAGCCGAACAGTTGGTCAAATAAAAGCAGTCCAAGCTCCAGTTGTATAACATTTGAAAATAATTTTCGACGTGCACTATTTAACAGCCATTAGAGTCGACGAGAAGAAATCATCGAAAAAACCACGAGAACTGGCTTGTAACAGTGCGCTCTTTTTAGAATTCATCGGTTTTAGCGATGAAAACGCAGGAAACGCGAGAGAAAATGAAAAGCCACTCGGAGAAATCAATTATCGACTCGGCGAAAAACGGAACAAAAAACTAATTTGCTTATTGCCAATCGAAAGCAGAGTCACACGTACCACATGTGGCGCACAGAAAACTGGACATTAATTATTGAAAACGAGTGAAGAACAGTCCGACGAAACTCGAATCAGCGGATACTCGTATTTTCCGTGCTTTTTCTCAGTTTTCAGGACACATTCAAAATAATCTAATACGGCCGCGAGACTAACGAAATGACGCACTTTTAGGTGAAATAAAAAAGTTCTTGGTAGCGGCGACAGAATTAGCTTGTGTACTTCTACGTAATAGACAGAGCAAATGTCATGAAACTCAATTAACAATTGCTTTTACAAAGCTCTTACGATAATTATGAAGATAGACAGATTTTATTTATTAAATATCGCCGCATGTAAAAACAGCCTGAAACCGGCTGATAAAGTGAAATCTAATAACTTAACCTTTGACTCTATCCGCACAATGTGCTTTCGAAGAGGAAATAAAAAATGCATCTGCTGATGAATCCTGGTTTTTGAAGTTTCTCGCTTTATCGTGACTCTGTTTATTCGCTCATCAGCTGGAGTGTGCAATGTAGTTCCAGCTAGGAATGCAAATGGCGATTTTACAGTTGCAAGAAGCATTTCTGATAAAATGTCACTATGGAACGTTTTTGTTTTGGAGCAGTTTCGCAAACTGGGTAAAATTCTGAAATTTTTAGAGAGTATTTGAGGTTGAAAATGTGGCGTTTGAGCCAAACCAGATAACTGTATTGAGATTTTTCAACATTATTTTCCTCCTGGAACAAGTAATAACAATAATTTGGTGAAAGCCACTATTACTTGGATAAATTATGTAAAGAGAAACATTGAAACCAGATAGCTTGCGATAATAATTTCAAATTTTTTCGCCTGAAAAAATGAACGAAAAGTCTCGAGTCATTAACCCTTTTGATGACCAAGATCTTGAAAGATATCAGCACTTACATAACCAAATATCAATCTATGATTTGACACAAAAGCTTGGAATGAAAGATACTAAAAAACAACATTTTGGTCTCTCAGTTTCACATCAATATTTTTTCTGATCAACAGTAAAAGTGATCTTGGAACTTTACAAAAAATTCTGCAATTCTGTCTTTTGTTACATAAAACTGAATGACTTCAATTTAGGAACTATACCTGTGTCGATTCCGTCATTCTTTGTCTTACACTGACTGCAAAATTGGACATGTCAATTCTCGCATGTCCCACTATACTGTCAACTTATGTAATGCAAGGAAACGTTCTAAGTAACTGGCTCGTGTACATTTTCGCGTATTGTTTCTCGGGAATCTAATATTAAAATCCCATTTTAATTAAAAATACGTTTATTCGGGTTGCGAGCTAATTAAAAGCGTGTATTTCCGTCCCAATTGAAAATAGCGGTAACTTGGAAATAGGAAATTATTTTCAAATGATGACTTCATTTTGTGGAGATTAAAATGTGTATTGCCACAGAGGATCAATAAACAAACGGCAATTGAAACGTTTCAAAGTGACATTTCAGGTAATTACTACGAAACTGATGAAAGAAAATCACGAATTTGTCGATAACCGAAGCGGAAATGAATGAAACGCGATTCGAAATAAACCGGCGATTTCCTCGCGTGAAAAGTGAAATTGTATTCAAAAGATGTAGATGTCTAGAAAGTGTAGTTTTCCTCAGGATTAGTAAAGTCTGTTATTGCATAAGGCGATTTCTTTTCAGTGTGAAACATTTTCGGTTGGAAGAACAAAAGTAACAAAGACAATGAAGAACAAAAAACCGTTTGGTATTCATAAATAACGTTTAAAACCCATCGATAATCAATTCTGATTCCCAATGGATAATTCATAAGTCACCTCAGTGGCGGGAAATGTATCTGTGTTTTAAAACCGACGGAACTCATTAATTATCGATTCAATTGTCGAGCGACAAAGTAACCACTTCAGTTGGTTCAGCTCATCGGGGAATCGTTGATTAAATTTTCAGCGAAATTCGCGAGGAAACGAAGAAACGAGACACCGACAAAACCTTGCAGCCTAAACGTCTCCTAATACAATTTTACCACATTTTCCGCGTGATTTGAGTGGCGCTCTTAAATCGAGTAGCCAATTGAATAGTCAAACAGACGAAGCTAACCTTTTCAGATGTTAATTTCATCATTAGGGGAAAACCGGAATCGCCAATCTTCAGTCTCGAATTAGACATCAAAGACTTTGGGAATTGGAAAATCAGGTCGCAAAATTTATGAAATTGGTCCCAAAAAAATTTCTTCGCTTTTGTTACAATTTACAGAACAATTTACAATTTCCACCTTGAAAACGAAAACTTTCCAAACAAAAACTGACATTGGCTGAATCCAGATTAATGTAGCCAAAGTCGATTCATGAAGACAAGCTATTCTAATTTCCTAAATTGAATAAACTCCAAACACCGCAATCGAACTCTATATTTGGATTCGCATTCCGCCACGAACTTCGACTTCCAGCACTGAATGGCGGACAAAACGCTGAAATTGGATTCCATATTTGCGAGCAACCTTGTCCGGCCTTAGCTCTGGAAATAATTGACATGACTGTTTGTCTTCGGAAGGTCTGACCATCGACAGTTCGCCGCGCCATTCTTCGGGCTGGATTCAATTTGCAACTTTTCGAAGGGTCGAATCAACAGGCAGACCCGATGGCATTGCGTGGCGACGAAACGAAAGTACCGCTACTTTTCGACTATCGCACACAGAACGTCGTGACACGCGACGCACAACATGTTGCGCGTTGTCCCTTCCGAATCGCACGACATAACGAGGCATTTTAGGCGAGCGCCATCTACGATGTTATCTCGACTAATTCGTGGGATAACAGGAATGCCAGTTTCGCCGATCGAATGGAAAAATGGAATAACGGCTGTCGAATCCGAGACTGGAAGAAAAAGTGGCAAAAAGCGTCGAGTTTGACAGTGGACGAAATTAACTGCTGGTCTGAGTTTGCTTTGTGAGGAGGTATTGGACTGTGACAAATTGCAGTTGTGTATGTAGATGTTTGAAAGTTTGAGGTCTTTGGTAATGGTAGGAAGAGTTGGAATCAGGTTGTAAATAGTGGATGGATGATTTAGCGATTTAATTTGAGTGCATAATTGAAGGAATATAAAATGTTAGTAGCAGTCTTTAATGTTCCGGAATAATGGGTTCAATGAATGGGGAATTATGAGGACTTTTTAGTCAACCTTATCAGATTTATGTTCATCATTGCTGGAGACATGGATGGCTACCTGAGAAAGTGAGTTTGGAACTCACCAGTTGGAATATTTACTATTTCAGAAAAATAATGAATGCTTCCACTTATTGGATACCAATTTTAGAACTGAGTAGTTAGAATTACCAGACAAAATAAACTGTCCTGTCTAAGGTCTGGAAATCGACCTTTTCCTAACTCCACATACCAGTTACTCCAAAAATTACACCTTCCTAGACCCCAAACCATCCCAAACCATTCTCAGAAGTCAATTCCCAAACTCCCAACAAAAGCTACCATTTGATAGACGAACTCTAAACAGCATCTGGATACCGGTGAAGAAACGGGTTCGGCATATTGATCGAAGCTAACCATGTTTATCGGGACTTTCCATCGTTTTTGCCTCGGACTGTCGCGATCGGCCACTTTTTTCCGGGCAAACGAAATAACTGTGATCCCAGCATTTTGGTCTATTTGCGTGAGCGCGCGCACCTTTCTCTCGGCGTTATCTCTCATCTCGTCTGACGTGTGCGCCCGGATCCGCGCATTGTTTGCAAAAATGCGCAGCCTTGAAAAAAACGAGACGCCCGCCAATATCTGCAGACTCGCGCGACGATGAACGCCGTTAAACGCTTTCTTAATAATAGCCACAGCGAATGCGACACTTGTCGCGAATTGCAGTCTTAACTGCGATGACGTTACGCTGTAATTAGGCTCGCAGTAGCTCAACTTGGAATGATTGTTTAGGTATCTCGATTTTGATAAGCATTGCAAAATCGACGAGAGGAACGATGAGCTGGAAAGTTTACAAATTTCAAGTTTACAAGTTTCACAAATTTTACAAAGTCGAGAAAAAAGTGGGCAGATGAAATAGTAAGTTCTGCATGGAAGTTTCCTACTTTGCAGCCAATATTTTAGGATGATTTAAAAAAATGTATTATATTAATGAAATTCGGAGATAAGAAAATAATTTCGGAAAACTTTAATTAGATGGTTAGAAAGATCTTGTATTTTCGATTAGAAACTTACTTTCTTCCTAAAAATGTATTTCTTAATACAAATGGACTTTTTCTATAAACTACTTTTTCTACTTTGCAAAACTGATGCTAAGATAGAAAATCTCCTTAATCCGTTTGAAAACCGCATTTCGATAAGACAACCGGAAGACTCGAACTCCTCCAACAAGATCTTCCCTGCCATCAAACACACCAACTTTCGATCGAATCCAAAGACATCGACCAAACCATTATTCAGAGCGCACATAAATCCTCCGCTGCAATCGCTTCGAATTCGCCCATTGCGAGCACGAAAAGCGATCCTACGCGGACTTATTTTTAGAATCTTTGTTTTTTCAGAGCGAAGTAATAATAATTCCGTCGAAATGAGTGCGCCGCGCGTCACACAAAAGTCATTAGGCAATCGCGCGTGAAAAAGTGGCATTGCGGCCCGCTCATTGATGGAAAGCGATCGACACGCCTAACAGGTTTGTTTGGGCAAACAAGTCGCCGAGGACAATGGCGCTTTCGGCGTGTCGAATCGGCGAGCGATTAGCCATAACCTCAATTTCGGTCGAGAAACGGTGCACTCGACGGAAGCGACATCTAGGCCGTTACGTAAGCCGGAAAACTGGACGAATAATAAGATAAGCATTTTCGAGCGATCGGTTAATTGGCGGATGAATCATGTGTGTTTCCGCATGGAGAAAAATTTTTTTAATACAGTAGAAGGAAACAAATTTTGAAATAAATTAGGGAGAAATAAAACTGGACGGAAGTAATTCATTTTCAATGTATTTATCAATAAAATACAATTTCTAAGTCCCAATAAGAGGATAAGTCCTGTACTACCATTTATTTAACTTTAGGTGCCGAATTTATAGTGTCCGAAATTTCCTGATAAAACGTCTCAAGAACACTCTCCACTATCGACTTCAAATTTTGGGCGTTTTGCTCTGGACTTTCACGCGCGTTTACGACAATTCGACGACAAAAATTCGAGCGGCCAGCTTTCTCCCGGTGGCGCGATAAAATTGTCACTTTACGCTCGCGTTGGGATAATCGTTTTCAGATCCAGTTCGCCGCGGTTTGGCGTTCGACGCAACCGGCGGAGCTATTTTTGTCGCCGATTGCGGTGTAAGGTGGTTCCCTTATGAAATCAAAGCCGTCGTCGTTCCGCTGAAACTCGACGAGGCGTTCGGCTAAGTGAACATTATTTGATGAATACCAAGTTTTATAAACACCGGTTATTAGAGTTGGAGATCTTTTTTATGTGTCGATCAAATGGGAGGCGCAGATGCGCGAGTCATGTATTTTAATCAGACTTTGACATCCAGTGCCTCGAGTTTTAGAAAGTTAGCGATAATGAAAATTTGAGGAATAGGAGAGTTCGATGACGATAGTGCTTGGATAAATTTTTATTACTCTGACGAGTTTTTCTTTTGATGTCCATTAACCTTAAAACGAATGTGGGTTAGTGATATGAAATTAATTTGACTAATCTTACAAACAATTTTTTATTTAAGTATAAGTAATAATACAAAATTAATCATAAAGATCAAGAAATTGGTATTTCAATGGAAATGGGATACAATAAGACAGGCTTATTTAATTTATAGAGATCATGCAGTATGCGACTTTTTATTGTCCAAATAAATTTATAGTCCAGTAAAGAGGTCAAATCTAGATCAATGCTCTCTGTGGGATTATTTACTGATCTACATAAATCTCGCATTAAGAAGTGATATTGTATTCGATATTTCAGTAAGATCTACGACTGATCGTACTAATGTAATTAGTGAAACGTTTTTCGTGTAATGTGGTTGGAGAATGTGGAAAACGTGATCGATAAGAAATAAAAGAAAATACATTAAAGTTCACAATGATAAAACGTGTCACAGTATATTGCTCCTTATTACCTAATTTCTTAGGTTTGAGGAAACCCAAGTTGGTATCATTAATGGTAGCTGAAATAATAACCCACCAATCAGAAAATTTGCCATGAAACAACATCTTTGTGCGAGGCACGCAACAACTTGCTGCGAGTGAGTCAAGCGAGACGATTCACAGTAATGGAAAAAAGTTTACAACTTTTGTCCAACTTAATATTTGTACCGCACAATGGAATGAAACGGTGGAACGCTTTTTCTCGCGCTCAACTTTTAATGGATGTATTTTTATTTGCCGACAGACCTAAAAGGCGTGTTTGTACAAAAATAAGTATTTCATTAAATCCGAACTAAAAACGCTCAATTCATTCAGAATTAATAATAACTTTCATGAATCAAACGTCACTTTCTAACGCAAAGGTCAGTCTACTGAAAGGCACGATTGCTTCCAAAAAGCGCGGGAATAAATGTTGTTTGCGGGTGAATTCAACGTAAAAGACCGGATGAAATGTTATTGTTGGTAATCGAGCGTTTCTCGGATATTCTTTGAAAACAAAACACTTCCAGTGATATTGCTTCTGCAAAAACAATCTCTCCACTGGCATTCCTCTCAACAATAAAAATACTTGTTACGGAACGACTGCAGGAAAACGATTTGAGAAGAATGACGATATCGCAATATCTTTCCAAGATTTTCTGCGAGTAGCATCGGCTAAATTGGATCGACATCTTCGAGAGCGACAAAGATGCAAGTGGCTGTGTTTATATTTCGACAAAGTATAGGCAGTTGGCCCGACTTTCAGCTGTCTCCAATTTCGCCAACCTTTGACCGTTCCAACTGCGCACTTTGCCATTCGGTGACCAAAAATTGCAAAAACTCGCGACAGAGTCCAACAAAGCTGCTGCTTTACAATTGAAAACCGCGCGTTGTATTTCCACCGTTGTTTACGTCGCGACAAAGCGAACGACGTCGAGTGGAAAGTTTGTTATCTTGGAGGTAGAAGATCAATCCATTGTTAGTAGGTTAAGAGAATTTTGAATTGCTGTACTGAATTAATTTGAATGCTTAACAAGATTCACCAAGTTTCCCAAACTGGGAGAATGTTGTTAAATAAATTAATAAACATTTTGTTAGTTATTTAACGAGGCACAAAGGTCTGTGCAGGAAAGAAAACATATTTTTCTTGTTGCTGGAACATATTTAAATATGAATCACAGTTATGTTGGTCTCTTAATTCGCGATAAACTGAACATCAATAGTGGCTTAGCCAGTCAGCTGTCAGATTGCTTTGACACAGAAATAAGGTTGACTCAACATCTTTTAATCAACACTGTTTTTATGTTGCTTCAATTTATCAATTTCTACCAGTGTACAGGTTTTACACCTTTAGTTTGATTAATATCCTTATTAATCAAATTCTTCACATACATTTTTCCCAAAAGATTCTCCTAGATCCACCTAGTACCTCCTTAAAATTTCTTTTCTGAAGATCTTCCGAGAATCTACATGAATCTACATACACTGGGAAAAATAAGATTGCAGCAATAAGTAGAGCTAAACGAAGTTCAGCTTTGCAGTGCAAAAACCTACTCTATCTCTAAGACTATTTACTTCGAAGTCCCACAAAGTCTATTGTCTTTCCGAAACAACAAATTTTCCTCTACCTTAGTTAACATACTGTCCCAACCATAAGGTGTCTCTTTCAGACTAACCGTTCCTTTACTTCTGCCACCCTACACCAACCTATACTAAAACTGCAGAAACCATTACAACCTCTACATGCCAGTACTGCACCCTCATCCTGTCCCAACCATCTATCTTCTTCCCCAACCCCTATTCAGATCAATGACCCCAGTCAAAAAATCTAAAAACTATCTAGACCACCTATCCTCCCAGCAGGTTTAGGTAGCCTTCTGATCGAACCTCCTTCAAGATCCTAGAATCTCTCATTCAATCCTTCTTAATCCATGAATATCCAAACAGTAACCATCAATCTCCCTCGAACAAAGACTCTACAGGTTGCTTCCGTCGCCCCCACTCCCTCATCCTCTTTGGATAGCGGTAAAGCGGGGTCCGCTGATCCCTCTTTGCACCCAAATTGTGATCGGTCGAAATCGGTAGGTCGCGAGGGTACACCGGCTAACGGTACAGGAACGGTCGGCGATCCGGGATCGGCGTGCGTGCGCACGCTGGTGAGGTGACGTAACCGCGAACGGGCATGATTCAGAGGCGTCGGGAACCGGATGGGCCGAGGCAGACGTTCGGAGTTGACCGAGTCCCGGGCCCGGGAATCCCCGAATCCTCCGACTCTGACTCACCCACTCCTACCTCGCCTTTTTAGGCCGAGGAAAGCGCCACGGAAAATGCACGCTTTCGACAGTCGCCCACGCACCTTTCCCAAATCACCGCCTCCCATCTCTCTCACTCCCCCAGTCGCACTCCGTCTCACTGCGTCTCACTCCGGCTGCAGTGTTGGCAAAACTTGCGATAACACTTGCGGCGAGCAATATTTACATAGCGTGCCCTTGGTTGTTGTTTTTGTTATGGTTGATGTTTTGGTTCGGAGGAAAGGTCACGCGTTTGTTTGTTCGCACTGTAAACACAACGCGGAGAGTGATCCGAATGCGAACGCAACCGGTGGCGTGTCGGAGCCGTGGCTGCGTTCGGATGGCGGTCGCGCTCGGTGCGTGACACTCGGGCCGGCGTAAACTCGCAATCGGAGCGCGGCTGCTAGAAAGTGCGCCAACTGCGACTTGCGACACGCGCGAGGCGCGATCTACTGGCACGCGATCCTCGAAAAATCGGCGCGTCCCTGGTCGTCGCGACGCGCACGCCGCCGGCCGCCACGCAAACTAACGCGAGTCGCGCACCGCCGCGGATTCTGTCTCGCTCTACGTGGCACGAACAAACGTGATACGAGAGCCGGGTAATAGCCGGTGGATGGAGATAGAGGAGAGGCACGCGGCGAAACACTTCCGCCGGGTTTTGACAAGTTGGAGAGCAGAAACGGTCTTGGGAGAAGTGGTGGGGGAACTGGGAAGAATATTAGGCTGGGGAAGCATGGCTTCAACTCGCGCTTTTGGAGGGTGGTGTTTTATGGAATTATTATGGAGGTGTTGGGTGAAAGCATGGGTCTAACCTATTTTTGTATGGATTGCTGATGTATTAGCATGAACTATGGTGGAAAAATAGGTTGGAAGATGTTTCTGCATTTTAAGCATAGTGACTTATTTTTAGGGGGCTACTGAGGCCGAAAAATCAAATTCCGTATGGCAATAAAGATACTAAAAATCTGAGTGCAAAGCAGTAAAATAAATAACAATTTAAACAAAGTTACTTTTATTTTTGGGTGGAAATTGAAAATAATGTGAGTTGTTGATTGAAGACTCTTGCTCTTTTTGTTTAAGATGGTTGCAAAGAAGCAATGGAGGCTTCGTTGATATAGTTTTATGCTTGCATTGTCAAATAGGTTGGTTATTTAGGTCGATTCAGACGGATTTAACGATTGCAATTTTTGTTGTCCCGTTTTGTGTTTCCGATGCGAATTTCGAAAAAATAATGGTACCACATGAAAGAGAATACTTCAGAGTATTAAAAATGCAATATATTTTTTTTTGTTATTCTTCACTTTTCAAGATTTTTACTGGAATAATCCCTTAGATTGTTCCATAAAACAAAAACCAATATTAAATTGTATTGGGTAAAGATCTCAGCCAGTGACCAATTCTGCAGAATCATTGTAACTTTTTATTTAACACATTAAAAATATTTACACAAACACGATAAAAATGCAAATGAAAAATAAAAAATGCATGAAACTAAGCAAGTTATTGTAAATATTATAATCTTCTGCAAATAAATGATAACATTTACCACTCGGTAATTAGGTAGCTAATTGGGTCACTGACCATAAAATGGGTTTAGGGATGGGGATGCGGGACAAGATCTGCCTGCACTGCAAAAAGATGTTTGATTTAGACAATCCGGATTGTCTGAATCAGTTAATGTAATGCAGGTATAAGACGTAAGTTGTGAAGTTTAGAATCCATTGTTCTATATTTGTCTCAATGTGGGTTGTCAGTTTCAGAACATTGGAAAACGATGGAAAAGATGTACCAGATTTGATTGTTGTTACAGGATTGCAGTCTGATTCGCGGGAGGATTCTTACGTAGTAGATTATAAATAAGAGTATCGCAGATTTATCACGCCAGCTTTACATGCGATGTTACGTTTCGTATGACATATATGTTTTGCAATGTGTGGACTGCTTTGTTAGTGAAGAATATTTTTACATACTTCAGGAATATTCTCTGAATACTTATATTAAGTTTTCGGAAGCAATATTAAAATCCATTTCAGACACTAATTTATATTTTATAATTACGCGTAATGTATTAATAGTACAATATTGGGTTATTACTTAATGTATTAAAGTTCCAACACATGGCGTTTACTTTACACATGTGTAAGGTGACACATTGCTTTAATTGGCAATTTTAAAACTGATTTTAAAATTGCCAATTTTAATTTATAAACATTTTTCAAAAATGATGTTTGAAATTTTTAATATAAATATCATTTAACTTACATGTTCATTAAAAGTACATTAGTTTTAATGTAACATTTAAGGTGTACTAATTTTAATGGGCAATTATTCTAAACACATATTCAGTGCCACGAAAAATAATAACTGAATAAGACAAAGTAATTGCTGTTTCAATAATAACACTGTCAGTAAATAAAAATATAAAAATACAATAGATGTTTCACTTAAATTTTTTAGAAAAATATTATTAAACTTTCAGAATGAACAGAAAAAAATGGTTGGGAATGGTTGGGGTGGATAAACTTGAAGTGCAATGAAAAGTAAATGGCCGGATGGTGTATAAACAAGTGGGGATCTACAGACATTTTTATGGAAACTCGTAAATATGAGAGCCTCCGGAAAAATCGAGTAACTGCGTTTTGTGAAAGTTGCGACTTTTTCTGGTAATAATATTAAGATTGGAAAATCCGAATATACATGCAATAAATCAGTCTGTTTATTCTAATAAATAAAATGTAGGAGGCTGAGCAGATATCAACTGCAATATAACTATAATAATCAAAGAAATATTATGAATAAATTTTTAACGGTTCAGTAATTTAACTGTTTACGGTTATAAAGTTTCTTTCCCTTTGTTATGTAAAAAATGAATTGATAATTTCTTTCACTTCGAAATTAATGTTTCATTTACCATAACATTTCCTGATGTTATGTAAAATTCTTTGTTCTAAAGTGTATAGCTGTTTTCAAATACAATTTATCAAACTCTCCATCTGTCATTTTGAATTAATTTGCTTACTTTCGAGAAGCATCTAATTAATATAATTTTGATGTTTAATTTTTCTCAGAGGATTTTCTGAGAAAATTTATTGAGGGGAGGAAGCAAAATGAAATGAAAATATTACTGTTTTGAATATTTTTCACAGTGTGCAAAATACCCAATAAACATTCCAGTTTTTTTAAATTTCCGGTTTCCTATGAATAGATTACGCCATTTTTTCGTATCTGGTTAACGACAATTTGGTGTATCTTTTTGCATAATTATTTGTCGACTCGTGTAAATGGTGCTTGTCAGATATAAAGAAATAACTCAAGCGTATACAAGTGTATTTTTCATTAAACTCATGATGCGTAACATTGCTGTATTTCTAGTGTTACATTCAGAAATCTACTTAATCTTGTTTCAGTGACATTGCATTTTAAAAATATCCGGATAAAAATGAATAATTAGCTTATTTTACTATTTCAGTGATCAAATAACGTTAATTAAGAAACTCCAAATTACTTGTCATTCTAACACAGTTTAAAATTTTGTTTATGTTATTTTTTTATATTATATTATGATTTATTATGATATTTATATTATTTTTTAAATGCATATCTATTGCACACAAAAAATATCAAAATCTTAGTCGTTCTGAATAAGACAACGTAGTTTAGCCATAAAAACACATTTTAATTGACCTACAAATTTACTTTCCATGATTTAATTGCTGGGCAAAACTAACGTAATTTTTTCGAGTGAAATGTATGCCAATGATTTAGCACTGTATGACGAGTTAGATGCACATAAAGTTCACATATAATTGCGCTCACGCTATGCAAATTTTACGTAATGCTCTGAATAAGGATGTGTAATCAAAGTTAACGAAATACGTATTTTACAAAGTACTGGATAACAAACTCAATCAATGTTGTAGAAGTTTATTCGGCAATTCATAAATTCAGGTTCAGCGTGAATAAATAATCCTACATAAGTTCACTATATTTATAACGCCGGCAATGGCATAAAATTACTGCTCTGACAGGATGCATAAATATTGGCTTACTGTTGAAATAGTTATTACAGCGATTCTCAAGTCTTGCAAGATTTCAAAATTGCTTGATATTTTTCGAAACAGACATTGTAATTATGCAAAGTTCTACACTCGTCGTGATTTGATCATTTCCATTGGAAAGTCTATTTAATTGTTATAATTACAAAAGTGTTATACAAAAAATGAAATTAATAACCATATTGAATGTAATAATTGTTTATAATAATAATAATGACAATAACTCAGTAAATAACACCTAAATAAGAATATCGTAACATGTTATTGTAAAACTTAATGAATTCACACATACATTTCAAGATAAATTTACTCTTTTTTTATTTTATTCTTTGATATTGATATTGATTTGGTAGAGATATTAAATTCAAATAAATAAAAAAACTGATTCGTTTTGCGCAAAGAAAAACAATTATTTCGGTATTAAATGCGGCGAAAACTTTCAAATGCAATTTGTTTTATCCATATTAAAAAAATTTAAAGGTATATTGACATCCAGGAAAATTCCGCTTGTCATTCAATCGGGTTTTTCATACATCGTTTCACAATATTTGTCGTTTTTAACTTTACAAATATTTGTCACCAAAAATTGTAAATAATGCGCACGATATAATAAAATAAAGTAATTTGTTCGAGTAAAAAAAGGTTAAATAGAGAAATGGAAAATACAGAATGGAATTGTGGTCTAAAAAGCTGCCTGTTTGAAGAGTAAATGTAAATAAATGTTACATATGTAAACTGGAAGATTCACGTCAGTTGAGCCATTTAATTTTATAATTCATTTGTTTAGCAAATACACGACCCTTTATAAGGATACAGTATTTCGTGCTATTTTGATACCGATTATTTATGTAATTTACAATAACTCATTCAAGGATGAATATTTATAACGTTTATCTTTATTGGTATACATTTAATCGATCATTGTTGGGCTTTAATGATAACGCGCGTTGATTTAAAAAAAAAGGATTACGATATTGTCGAAACTGCAATGATATCGACAAAAGTGCGAGCGACGACGAGAAAGTAGAAAGACAATTACGTATAAATTTACAACTCATGCAAATAAATTGCATTGTTCAGTAACAATAAACTGGGAAAGGACAAATAATTATTCACAGAATAGAATACACGATCACAGCGTAAATCAGGTTTCACCTCGAGCTGATTCAATAATTATAAGTGCAATAAATGTAATCCAAGAATTTAAAATTTAAGTTTGTTAAAATTTAAAAAAATCTGAACATATGTTGTATATCATCTGTTTTTCTTGTATATTTAAGTATGTTAATAAGGATATCTGTTCAGACACAACGCGCCATCTCGCGGTGAAGTCGTGTTTTTAATGTATATTACACATATTTCTTTTATGGAAATAAGAAATGTTTTTAAATTTTTTAAGTTTCAAGAAATTGTAACGAACTCGTGTTTTTGCCGAGAATTTTTTTTTCCTGTAATGAACTTGCAATGTCGATAAAGTAGGACGTCTATCGATAATAGAATATCTAAGGTACCATAACAATTGAGAAAATGCAATTTTATAATTTTGAAATTTTGTCATAGAAATAGTAGAATCAACTTTATTAACATAATTTGCATCAATTCGAAAAACGTGACATTGATTGAGATACATAGAGAAAGGAAGAAACTGTAATTACTGAGACCTTTTACGATGACGACGTAATCGAACCTATGATTCATTAATCTGCAAAGTCAGTGCTTTTGTTTAACGATATCTTATGAGAAAATCAAGCAACTATACCGTAAATCACTTTATTCGCATTATTTAGTTTTTTCATCATGTGATTTTTTTCAAAATAATAATTATGTGATTATCTCTGATTTGAATGATAAACGAGTTAAATAGCAAATTTGGCGTACGATATTATTTGTGAATCATTTTGCGTAACACGAATGTGAAAGGATTTTATATAAAAGTATATAGTTATCTTTTAGAGCATTGAACATTTTATCCAGAAATAAAAAATTATGCATTTTATTAGTTTTTTCTGAAAAGTGCAGCTATTATAAAAACTCGTTTTTCAAAGTAATGCTTTGATTAAAACTGAAAGAATTTAAAGAGTAGATTTTTTCCTTTTTATTCCCTTGTCAATGTAGATGAACATATTACAAACTAATAAAAAGAGATTCATTTCATGTAGATTTCAATACGAGAAAAAGTATAAGGAAACTTTGTATGACAATGATGTATTAAGTCATAACTTTATTTCTTCGTCTCTCAAAAAGTCGATTTCTTCGCAGTAAAATAATGCATATTTTGAACGATCAATACATTGAAAAGATGTTAATAATGTGGATCCTTGACTTAATTGTAACCAAACATTCTGTTTCCAAAAGTATTTAATAAAAAAAACATATTTATTTTCATTCGGAATTATGCAGCTAAAAATTCGTTTTCGTATTATTCACAATAATATTGTGAATTTCGTAAATTCACAATATTATCTGAAAATTAACAAAAACCGATGATTTAATAAACGATCCACATTGTGTTTACACAAATCATTTTTCCCTTTCAACTATATCCTAATTATTAAATTTTAATATCTAAAACTTAAATGCCTTAACTATTTGCTACCATTATTCAATCATTCTCAAAGCGTTATTTCGACCCATAATTTCTCCTGAGAATTTACAGCTAGATCTGAATTCCCAACGTCTTCAAATTTGCATCTTCGCCCGAGAAAATTGCTCTCCTTGTTCCCAACCCTATTCCGCTCCGCTATTGGTAATCGATAAGGAAAAAGCATCAATTTTCGAGTTTTCGCGGTCGAAGTTTGAGCGCTGCCGCTGACTGCACTTAATTGGCAAAAAGTGGGCGAGTTGCAAAAAGTCAAGTGCACCGCGAGGACAGCAAAATAATAACAATTAGACGATAAAAAAGGTTCTCGGAACGCGGCGAAATGAGTCATATTTGTACAAGTACATTCCAGCGACGTCGCACAAAGGCTTCCTGCAATTTGACCTGTTTAATACACACATACCGAGTAATGATATAAATGGTCCTTTGCATCCGGCAATTATAATTCAATAAACTTCGCGAGGCGAGATCGGCGCGTTCACACGTGAACCGCCTGAGAGGCCTTTTTGCCGCGCTTTTTAATTGCCTTTTGGAGCGAGATCGAGCGCTCGCGTGGCACCAATTGGCTAAGCGAAAATTGCCAAGACGATCGCCGCCGGGAAACAAAGCCTAACAATCAGGAAGGAACCACTTTGTCGACGAATTTCCGCCCAGTCATTCTCGCCCCTTAAAGTACAGTACAAGTTGACCCGCAAAATCGAAATGATATAGTCACGCACCAAACGGGTATGAGAAATAAATTCAGTTGGAATTTTAGGTAGAGTTTTCAAATTAACTTTTGACCTTTTAGAACATTTTTGAAATATTTCAGGTTCAAAAGTTTATTTGATTAACTGGCTTTTCATACAAATTAAATTTTTTTTATTTTTATTTTTAAATGCCAAACATGAAAAAGAAGGAAATTGAGAATTTGAGAAATTTGGAATATTTGTGTAGGTTAAAAATTATCGCTGTAAAGTTTACGGTAAACAAATTTTAAGGTGGCGAAAGTGAGGAAAATTTGAAAATTTAATTTTTGAATTAAATTTTCGCAAAACTAACGAAACTAACGAAATTAACAAAACTAACGAAACTAACGAAACTAAAAAAACTAACAAAATTAATAAAACTGACAAAACTAACAAAACTAACGAAACTAACAAAACTAACAAAACTAACAAAACTAACAAAATTAACAAAACTAACAAAATTAACAAAACTAACAAAATTAACAAAACTAACAAAACT
>JABFPB010003208.1:0-17683 GCA_022817645.1 Ceratoteleas bidentatus
TCAGACACTTTTTGTAGACATTTTTAAGACGTCTTACAAAAGTGTCTTAAAATAAGACATTACGTCTTAATTTAAGAAATTTTTCACGAATTAAGACGCTTTTTCGTGTGTCTTAATGCCTGTTTTTTACTGTGGAGGGAGAGTATTTCTGAAGGAACATTGCTGGAAAATGAATGGGAACATGGTCAAATGTTACGTGAATGAGAATTTTGAGAAGAAAAGTTCTATGTTAAATGTATGATGTGCGACATTAATATGGGAAGCAGTTTTTAAAAGGGCGATTTATTGATGTATTAAATTAAGGTTTCGTTTCATTTTGTTAGTTTTAAAATTGTATATTTAAATTTAGTGTCGCAAAATAATCAGGGTCATGGGTTGATGTAAAAAAATATTCACTGCTGAATTTGCATATCGTGTCAAAAAGAGACAGAATGAGGGTTTTAGACTCATTTTCATAATTTTACAACGCAAATGATTTGATGGATGGAGTTAATGTTAAAAATGAAATATTTATTATTATTGAATGAAAATACCAGCATTCAAGGAAATTACATTTCAGAATGCATTTATTTTGATGGGTAAGTTAACCAAATAAGCGATAACATTGTAAAAGAGTAATATTATTCAGTGATTGCATATTTAATCATATTTACGGAATAAACGATTTTATAAACAAATATTTACTTAGCAATTTGAAACAGAAAAAGCTTTTCATAATGGAAACATAATTGGACAAAATGTAAAAATTATGAACATAATTAAATTAATTTTATTGAAAAGAGCATTAATCAACGTTAAATAATCAATCAATGTTATTAACAAAAAACAATGAATTGGAAAAATAGAAAAAACAATTACAAAAACATCAGTTTCTGCTATTTTTAATCCAATCATTTTGTGCTCGCAAATATTTAATCGTCTGATTGAACACTTAGACTTCTTCGTAGCTTTAAATTGAAGTTTATTAACATGACATAAGGTCTTGTCACTCCAAATAAACGATTTACTTATCGCAAATAAAATAATTCGTTTACCTCTCATTCAGATAAATTAGTTATTAAATAAAGTAGATTTGTATGTACCTTCAAACTAAATGTATTAACGATCGAGTTCCTCTCAACCGTCTGTTTTTAGTCAATTAAACATTTACAAAAATAAGCTCCAAAATAACCTCGGAGATCGCAACAAGAATCTCCCAGTTGCATTTTCCCATCCCTCCGCTCTCCCCAGTAAAACCCCCCATGTCAAACATATATGATAAACGGAATTAAAATCAATCAACAATTATTATGCGACAGGAGCCGCGAGATTGTAAATTATGACAATCACAATTATTAAAATTCGTAGCGAATCGCGAATATGGGCACATGTTCGTTATTTGTTAAATCACAAAATATGATTGCACAATCTGCATTTAGCGGAAAAAGTTAATTGAAATGAATGCTCCGGCGGTTTGATGCGCTCACTTCCAAAATAATTACCCTGCGTCGTTAAATGTATTTATATAATTTTGGCTACATTGCTTGTTTGCTTAATGATCCTGATAAATAATTCATTGCCTTTGCGAAATCACGCCATTCTGCGCCGATACAAACGATTCACTGAAACATAAATTAATTGCTTTTTACCATCCCGACGGTTTCATTATTGACATTCCCCGTTTGTACACCCGAAATAAATGTACCCCAAACATTTGACGCGCATCAATCTCTAATTTACACTAAGAATTTAATTTCAAACCGTTCCACTGCGTGAACCAAATTACGCGTCCTCATTGATTTACAACAATCTGAACGTTTCGACGATTCGGTAAAAGTCTCCTCAAAGGAACCAGAGATGGCTAAAAAACGGTTTAACGACTGCCAGAAAACGCCGACATAACTCCGCCGAAACACCGAACTTCAATTATTCAGGGCCGTTCATTATCTTTATGGCTCAATACAGAGCGATCAGATTTATCGTAATTGCCGTTTTCCGTCCGCAGACAAATTCGAGCCTAATTTTCCTAATTTCCGACGAGGAAAAGCGTTAAAAATAAACGAGCGTGCCCGACTTTTGTGGAACGAAGTGGCGCTTTCTTGCGTTAATGGTCATTACGGGCCGTTTGATTAACAGCCGAGTTTTTGTATTGTTCATAAACGGCGTTATAAAAAAAGGTTAATAGCTCGGCGAGCTATTTTGATGCGGGCCCGAATTGACGGCCAAATGTTTCGTCCACGAAAAAGTTCCAAATTTCAAGGTATGAAATTCCATACCCAAACATGCCTGCAGCATACCCCTACTTACGGCGGGCAGACTCCGCCCACAGTGCCGATTAGTGTTCCATTGTGCTAATAATATACTTTTAAATACCAGAGTAAATCATTAAGCTAGACAGTATACTGATATAATGCACGCTATCCGTCCATATGGTTTATATAAATATCATTTTGAAATATAAGTTTCGGCTTTTTGCTGCGACGACGAAATTACATGTACAAATCGCTGTTCTACATGGTTTTTATGCCTCGACGAATAACGAAGCATTATCTTTGGATTTGTCGGAATTACGATTTTAGACCGGCGAGCGATAATCTTTTTTTACTGTAAAACATATTTTTTACGACTGCGGGCGAAATTAGGAGCATTGAGGAGGTAATGGGGTTTTTATTTGCTATTGTTCGTTCGCTTTTTATCAGTTAATAAAATAGTTTGAGCGACTGAACGAGTTTTGCGACTTGCTCAGGTAGACAATTAAATTAGATGAAATAACGTTTCGCGTAAGTGAATGAGAAATACGTGATGCATTTTTATGTCCTTACCTTCGGTGTATCTAATCCGTTTTATTATTTGCTTCAAGTTTGAGTTTAAAATATTCAAATTTATTGTCACGGAGAACAATGCAGTTTTGCGTGGTATTGAAACACAATTATTTGTTGTGTTTCTGTAGTTTCATTGATAGTATCGTATGTCCTGTTCGATATTGTGGCATTGTTTTTTTTAACAATAAATTATTTAACTAAAACGGAAATAGATAAAAACCTGTTTTTATGATTGTTACAAGGAATACTGATTGTTTTTGTCAAGAATAATGAGTAAGTGTGTTTGATGAATATTGTTATGTTTCATAATAATCACTCGAAATCAAATCCTAATAATCCTTACCAATTACATAGGTCATTTTTCATATTTTAACACGATATTTTATATCCCATTAAAATTGATTTACACGAACAGAGACAGTTTTTAGAGTCATGTGAAAGTTGTTCAAACATTATGTAAGCTCCACAGACAAAATTCATGTTTAGAACAGTACTTACCCGAGATTTAAATGTATGTTTATGCCTTCCTCCGGTCGTGTTGTCTCATCCCACTTGTTGATAAATACTTTTCTTCCTAGTTGCATAATATTATTGTCTTCCGATGTATAGTCTGATTGCATTAAACTTGTTACAGTTTAACATATTTGTTATAAACTTTATGTAATGTGTTCAAATACATATTACGTATATCAATCAACACTGAGAAAAAAGAACTGTAACCGTCTATTTCTAATTATGAATTTGAAGGAAATGGTTATGTATATATATTCAAAACATTTGCAATTCACATACAATTATCAAAAATGATAAAGGTGTTAATTTTTTATTCAATTAAACTTATTTTAAAATGGAGTTTATAACAATTCTAACCTTAAAAGCGTTACCGTCCGAACGGTAAGTTTTTTACAGTCTAGGCTACACTGTTGCCGTTACAGTCTGTATTGCAATGGTTGCAATTTATTTTTCTCAGTGCATGAAAAATATTCATTCTATCCTTCTTGAAATACTTTCAGCGCACTGTAAGAAAGTGCTTATATATATTTTCAACTGAGGTAAGAAATTGATGTTAAAGAATAACTATAAAAATCTACTTAAACTGTACCCAAATTACTGTAATTAATGGTAACGTTACTATATCATTCTAACCTCAATCAAAAACCATTAGAGTTAGAACTTTTCAAAATGTCAAGAAAAAGGTAACTTAAAACAAATCAGTAATATTGATCTTTTATAACATATTTGGTTAATAAAATAAATGGATACTAATTTATTAAATTAAATTTTAATTTACCACTCAAAAATTAATGATTAAATAAACCAATAATTTGAGTGTCATTATCATAATTATAAAAAAAAACATTTTTTTAAATTAGCCAACGAATGCTACATTTAGCATTCGTTGGTTAACCAACGAATATATTTAAGGTTACAGCTGAGGCTGAAAAAAAGTTCGCACGTAATGATTTCAGTATGTAAAATTATCAATTTTTTATGTTATCAAATTTTTAAGTTCTCACATAATATTTATCTATTATATACACATTAAAGGGCACTATAACCAGGCTGTTTTTACAGTTACAGCAATATGTAAATTACTTTTGTAAAATTATACATTAGTTAATACAGTTGCCACACCGAGAAAAATCATGCTCAAAAAACATGAATTCCTGTCAAAACAACTGTGAAATTAATGTAACTGTTGTGCCAACATATCTGATGTTGTTTTTACAGGAAAACTGCCAAACAACATATTTTTCATGGAAAAATAATAACGTGAAAAAATGCTGTATAAAATTCTTGAACTGTTGTCCATGTTGATATACCAACATGAAAAACAGTACAAGAATGTAAAAACGTAAATTGTCATGAAAAACTTAAATGTATAATATACCCACGAAAAATGAATTTACGTGATCTAAAACGTAAAATCGCGTGTTTTTTCCTTTAAGAATTTCCAGTCTGGTACCATTTGCAATACCTCTTTCACTTAGCAAAAAATCGTCGACAATTACGGTTCTAAACCTCAAAATCACTTGGCGCACCTCGAGACCCACATTTCATCTCCATTTCGAGTCCGACTCGATCTCCAAACACGCCACTTGCCAATAAACATCGTCAGCCCAGGCTCTCATTACTCGCGGAAAAACGGCCGCGCGTCCGACATAAATCGCAAAATGAGCGAACAATTAGCAACTCGTCGATGGCGAATAAATCTCATCGAACGGCACGATAATCCGCGGCCACTTATCATCTCGCGACTTTCTACAAGAAACTAGACTTAATCGCTTAATTAATTGCACGAGCGTTTACACAGGAATCGACAACGTTTTATGTACTCGAATAATGTACTCGCGAATAATTGCTATAAATTACGCTAATTACGGCGAGCGGCGCGTCGTAAAAATCGTGCTCCACGTCGCCAGCATTCCGCGATATTAATTTCCATTTTGTCCGATGAAAGGAGCATTCAAAGTCACGCTCGTAGTTCAGCGTCCGGCCGGCCGGCGCAGAATCCCCCTTTTTTCGTGTCGCCCTTTTTGCGGCCGATCCGAAAAATCGGCGCAACAAGCTACGCCAGAGAGAGCGAGCCTCTATGATAACATCGTCGACACGCGGTTTCATTTTATACGTTGACGTGGGTAGCGGTATTTAATGCGATGGCACCATTCAAATGCTCTTTTCAAAGGTATCGAAGCTCCCGGATAACGCGCCGATAAAGTGTTTCCATGATGATATCATCTGGCCGTGCAAGCGCTACGCTGTAACCGACCTATCTCGCTTCGTTTATCGCGCGGCGCGTCATTTTTTGTAATTATTCGAGCGTGGTATAATTACGGCACGAAAATCGCGGATCGTCACCTTGCCGGAAGCGCCGGCCGGCCGTCGTTATTTCAGGAATAACGCGATTTTCGTCGATCGGCGTACGTGTTACGTGTTCGCGTCGGCTGTATCGGGCGCGCTCCATCTGGTTTACGCGTCGAGGAAGTATTGTAAAGCGCGAGCGGCTTTGCATTTCCAAGTGAAATCGCGGGCTGACACGTTTTGTTTCGCGAAATTTATTGCGAACGCAAGGAGGACGCTCGGTAATTATAATACAATCGATCGGCGAATGATACCGGTCTAAATAAACATTTGTTTACGTGCGGACGTGCGCTCCGGTTAATGCGCCGCTCCGCCAAGACAATCGTAACAAATTGCGCGGTATTTTTAACCGGGAATACATTCGGCACGATAACATCCAATTAAATCGGCCGCGCGATTCCCCGGCACGAAGCGGAGATGCAGTTTTGGGGGGCGACTTGGGTGGATTCGGAGATCGCGATAAATCGTCGAGGCTAATGCGATTTATAAACTTTGTTGTTCATTTGTCAATTGCGGACGATTACCATCGGCAAGGTTTTTCGTGTAGTTACACAAATGTCTTACTTCTTGCAATAATGTATCGAGACTTTTTTGCTTCGTTGCAAGGTTGGAGGATGGGGTCGGTTTTGGGAATAACAAGGTTGCGATGGAATTCACCATTGTGGTGGTGAAGATATTTTTAGAAAGATGGAATTGAAAGTTCCTTGTTAAAAATGCATTAAAAATTTTACCTTGAAAGGAAAATGTCTGAAAATCTCTGAATACCTCTGAGAATGTCTGAAAATCTGTGGAATTGTCTGAAAACCTATCAAAATTGGAACTGTCACAGTTTTTCAGATTTTTAAAGAGATTTTTTGAGATTTTCAGAAATTTTCAGAGAGTTTCAGAGCATTTTTCTGAGTTTTTCTACACTAAAACATAAACTGAGTCGGTAATGCAGATTTTTAGGTTAGAAACTTAGGTTAGAAAAAGTACCCTTTAAGATCCAGTGTATTTTTCAACTGCAATTCTAGATTCAAATGTTCGAAAACCGTAAAATTTGCTGATGAAACATGGCCGCCTGTAGTCAGGCCAAAATTTGTCCTAATTTGACCATCGCGAAGAGTCGTTTGTACGGAATGGTCGGTCTCGGTCGGGCATATTCGCATGCACACCCGGGAGAAACCATTTTCGTGCAGAATTTGTGGCAAGCTGTTCGCGCAGAAATTCCATATGCTGACGCACATGAAAATGCACAATGGGTAGAGGCCGTATCAGTGTGAGAAGTGTTTGAAGATGTATAGACAGAAGCGGAGTTTGATGGAGCATTCTTGTGGGGATATAGATACGAATGGTTACAAAAGTATTTTGGCGGAACATTGCCATGCGAGTTTGTGTTGTGGAATCTCGTGTGTCGCGAAGTCAGAGTCGTTGAGACATGTGGAGAGGTGCTTGATTTTTTGAATCGTCGCAATGACTGTTGAGGATGGAGAGCGGGTGAAGGTTTGCGAATAAATTTTGTTGCGGCCTTCGGGTTAGCTTTGTATCGGTTTTTAGAGGGAAATGTAAATTAAATGCGTTATGTGAAGCTATTTGTTATAAAAACACGAGATTGACGGGTATGGGAAATGTTAAAATAACACAGGTAGACATGAAGAATTCATAACACATGCATTTTAGCTGCAAGGTTAAGATTACAGCTAACAGGAACTGACTTTTTACTGCACTAATACACTGCCGGCGAGGCGTGCGTAAAAAGTTGAGAGTCAGACTCATTTAGTCTAGAAAAAGTAATTTCGAAACCTAGATGACTTAATAAATAACCTAACATGAGTAGTTTGTAAAATTAGACTCGTATTAATAATTGTAAGAAGATATAAATCTGCTAGTGTGACAGATCTCGTAATTTGAGAATTATGTGTGCAGGATAATTTATTTATTATATACAATTATGTAAATTAGTAATACAGTTAGGTCAGCAAAAACAATGTGTGCCCTACACCGCTTAAGAGTATCAAATCTGTCGTTCCGTGTGGGCGATCGATGCGCAACTATTCGCGCAAAAAGTTGTCTGCGCATGCGCAATCGATGAAGCACGATGAACTGAAGTCAGATAATGCTCGTCATTAGTTTTATGCATTAGTCCTTACCTCGATCGACCTAAGTACACTCCACAGTTATCTTGGATGTAGGAGATAAAGGAAAGAATGTTGTTTCGACTCAAATTTTATGTTTCCCTACCAGTTCCATTATACTTTATGCAACATTTTGCCTACATAAAATAGCCTGTATCTTGACCATTTCTAATACATATGAAACCTGAAAGATTGAATACTTCTGTTTGATAAAGTAATTCAGTAAATATAAGTAAATAAACACTGGTAAAATAAAAGGGCATTTCTGAAATATTTCTCACATCTTTATTACAGTGAGATTCTTACAATGAAATTCTTGAGATAAAATACCAGTTAGTTAGGACGATGTAATTTATGTATTGTTATAATTGTTTGCTTTCAGATTAGTGGCAGGTTTCTATAGCTACAAGTGTAAAATAATCACAGATATCCCTTGCAGTGGAGATCACAGATTGCTATCTCTGGGGTTTTGTTTTTGAGGTTCCTTTTGAGTCAGGTAGAAAACAATGTTGACCGCAGAAGCAAGTGCAGGAATGCCTGTCCAGCCGCGTGACACAACTTTCCAAACCGAATTTCCATCTAAATTACCATAACTTATTTCGAAGAAAAATGTAATAGTGAAACAATGTTCACTACTGTGCCTCAGTGTATTGCAGCGCTTCAATAAAATAAGTATACCTCTATACAACGCTTAAATTCAACTGACTATGCGATTTTGATAGATTTCCATTTTTTAAAATTACATACCATTTCTCCCAATCGTCTTAGCATTAAACTTCTTTTTGCAAGTAATATTTTAGAGCTTGATTTATTGGTTATACGTCTCTTCTGAAATAACAGTTCATCAACAAAAAATCGATTTAATGAAGGATGTAAAAGTAGCGTAGATATACATTTGATATTTGATTGAGGGGAAGTATGAAAAGCAGAGGTACAAGACTAACGGCAGAGACGAGTAATACCAGTCTAAGTACTATAAGAAAAAATATTCATTTCAACATGGAAGAGGATGAAAGAAGCCAATACATTTGAATGGCATTTCATTGTGCAAATGTTACGACTGCTGTTATATTTCAGATAACCTCATTCCTACCAGCAATGTATCGCTGCATTGAAACACTAAACCATACATTTAGTTGCATCAGTTTCATCAGCAGAAAATGAAGTGTTAATAAACATGTTCCGCCGTGTTTTCTAGATGCAGGAACTAAGTACGAAACTCAGCCTTGCGGCGAATCGTTAATGCAAATAGTTCATGTAAAGCGACATGTCTGTCCGCAAACTAAACTTAACTGCCTGCGTGCGAATTATGTGCAGCTTATTTTGCATTTAAGTGCATCTTTAATGAACGCTTTCGCATCCACACTGCAACGAGAAACCACCTAAGTGTGAACACCGTGGCAAGTTGTTAATGCACAAAAAGCATCCGAACGTTCAGGTTTGGACACGTTCTGGAGAAAACCGTTCGAGTGTGAATATGGTCATAAATCGTTTGACCGAAAAGGACGTTTGAATCGACATGTACTAATGCGCAACAGGGAGAAACCGTACAGGTGTCGGGCTCGCAAGAAGTCGTTTTGAAAAAGTGTCGCACCTAAACGTGTTTGGGCAGATTGGTGTAAATGTTTGTAATCCGAAGAAACTAATGGCTCAATTTACACATTTCCCAAAGATCCAATTGTGCTTGCCGTGAAACCGAGGAATATTTTAGGCGCTGCATTTCTTTCCGAAATTAGATTTACGGCCAGTCATTAGCGTCGAGGCACAATTCGTGCAAGAGCAAAAGATACCTGACGCAATTTATACATTTATTCATTATTTCACGAATTAATTTCACGACGCGAAGTTATCGTTATCGTTGATCAATGCCCCGAAGATGCGAGTTTCGTTTATCCCACGTTTTTCCGCACCTAAATTTGCGCGAGTATCGCCCAACATCTGATTGTCACAGAATACTACCTGAGGCTCTATCCCCGGGTTCCCGTACCAGTTAGTCAGGGAAAAATTTAAGTCGGTGGAACAATTCTCGTCCTGCTGCTCACTCCTTCTAACACGTGACACAGCGTTGCCACGTTTTCGCCGACCGAAATGTTCCTCGGACTTAAAAGTGCATTGATGGAATATTCTCCGCAATACTTTCTGCGACATATCTGCGGTACGAAGGGCAATTAAAGCGTTTTTCAGTCGAGACAACATTGCAAAGATACAAACAATTATTATACACAAGGCACCGACAAAAAAAACACGAAAACATTGTCAAATTTTTCCATTTGTCCCCGTAATGCTGTCGGATTACCCACACATCCATTCCAATTCCATCGGGATAACGTGGAAAAACATCCTAGCAATTTTTCACGCAAAACGCATTTCTCCCTTACACCGGTGTTCCCCGACTAAATGTTGTCTAATGTAAAATAAAATAACATTGGAAACTCGATTGACATGTATAAGAGGATTTGACGAATGTTTGCGTTGGGGGTAGGCGCGTACGTAACTCAATTTCGTCAAGACAGGCATTAATCTTGAAAATCGAAATTTCACTCGAGAGCCGACCCCAAATCCACTCCTCCAGGGACAACAAAGGGAAAATACTTTAAACTCGTTATACAACCATTTGAATAATTATTGGGACACCTGGAAAAACACGCGCCAGATGTCGTCCAAATTTACGTGAATCGCGTGAATTCGTCGGACGCTCAATTAACATTTTTCGCGCGACGCTCCGGCGCTGCTGGCGGCGTTTTTGCGCGCACTTCGGCGCGCGATTTGCGACGCCCGAAGAGTTCGAAAAGCCGGCGCCTTTATCTAGCGAAACGAGCGCAGCGCTGGGTAAACAGGCGCCGAATTGCCGCTGCATGTGTCGGGAATTTAAAATAACAATGTCGCCGGCTAGAATAATACGCCGATTGTTGTTCCCCTAATTTAGGAAACAAAAATAGATGCTCCGCCTGATTAGCCGGAAAAGAGGTATCGGCTGGGATATCGATAGGCATTTGCCGAAGTTTCGGGCTGAATTATTCAGCGCGGTCCGAGGACGTTTTTCAGGAAAATTGAAACCCGAGAAGACGTCTTCGGTTTCGGAAGTTGTTTTTCATCGGCCTAACGGTTGTCATTTCCCTAGTAGAAAATGACAATGGCCTTGGTAGGAATTGATGTGGCAAACATGATCAAAGGATTCCTGATCAAAACCATACGAGGCCCTTATGAGGTATTCCAATGAGGCATTGACTCGAATATAATTAACCAAATTTTTTGGTTGTGACAACCAAAGTTTTGGTTGCCCCAACTAAACATTTTTCTCGTGTAAAGCGTGTAGGATGTGTGGCCAAAACGGATTCCCCAAATTCGTCAAAAATTGCGAATTTGTAGCCAAAAACGTAAAGGCGTGCAGGGTCGTCAAATGAAAATATTCGGGAGTGAAAAAAAAATGTCGTCAGTGCTCACACAACGAAGTAGCAACGTCATTTGTACGGTGCACACTCCGCTCACTAAGCGTAAGTGGCTTGGGAAGCTAATCACAGCTGTAATCTTTATACCTTGGAAAGATAATCACAAGAATGTTTGGTCTAAAACTTTAAAGCTCTTTCTCGAAAAGCACTTTTTACCATGGCTCCGGTGATAGCTCGAACAATTTTCAATGTTTTTGTTCAATGGGCGTTTCTATCGAAAATATAACTGCCAATCGACTGTCGATCCAATTTTTCGATATGTTTATTTACAGAAATGTTATCAACATTTTTATAGGGAAGTATTCGGTGAAAAAAAAAACAAATTTTTCTCAAAACTCCATTATTTTCTTAACTTTTAAAAATCTATGTCGATAGATACACTCTTAATCTTCAAGGGAATTTCTTGAAAACTTTTTTTTTTCATTTTACAGACGGCAATCCCCGGAGCCAGCAGGCAACCTTTTTTGAAGGACCTCCTGGCGATGCAATTTTACGAACATGCAGCAAGAAAAAAATAAACATTAGCAATGTTACTTCGTTGTTACTTGATTGTATCGAAATTTATTCGAAATGTATTCGAAATGTCGAGACTATTTCGAATTTTTTTTTTTTTTTTTTTTTGATAAATATTATATGCAATTTTTGTGTAGAAAATTTGTGTGTATACTCGCCTCCGGTTGTTTTTTTAATCTTCACAGAATTTCCAATTTCAATTAATTTTTTTTCAGTGCCAGAATTTTAAATCACTTGTTAATTAATTGAATTGAATTATTTTATCTTAAAATTACGTAACAGTAGAAGTACAGCTTATCAGATGTTTTCTCATTATTTGGCAATGTTTGTTAATGGGACACCAATTGAAATGTTAATTATGCAGTAGAAACAATACATTAAACAACAAAGGGATCTAAACCTAGCTAAGACCATTACAGATGACAAAAATAACTCATTTCTTGTCTCTTCTTCGAAGTTGATATAAGTTTCAGTTTACACTCAATCAATTTAATTGCAAAATTCCTCAGCCAACCATCGTGGGTTTGCATGCAAACTACAGTATATGTATTTCTTCTCTCTGATGCGAAGTCCGCAATAATGTGTAGATGGCGGTATTGTACGTGAAACGAAACTCCGACAAGTACTGATCCCAATCCCAGTGATTATACTGGACAACCGAGACAATCATGGTGTGCTGCTGTATCCTATACAGGGAAGGGTGGACGTTCGTTTCATCCTGATACAACTGGCCAATGCAATGACACCAGAGTGTACGAACTCCTTCCCGTTGTCCATCAGTAGTGTGACTGTTGTAAAGCCACGACTATATTTTTCAGCCTACAATTTAGCAAGTAACAGTCGTTCTCATGCTCTGTTACTTGCTAAAAAAGTCCAAAGTTCAACATTTTGGTTCAAGGTGTTAATGATTTCGGTGTGAAATATCACTCAATAACAGTGTAAATTTTAGTTTTATTATTATTAGTTTAAATTTTTATTTTTCTGACACCAGTCTGGCGTAGTATGGAAAGATACAAATATACCCAACAAACACACCTCTAAAACACGTAGATTCGACGTGGAATCTACGTCGATTCTACGTCCGAATGTTCCTCCACGTGGAATCCACATGGATTCCACGTTCGATGTCTATATCAAATTGTAAAAAGAAGTTTGAAAAATATGAAACGGAATATAGAATGTCATACGCTTAATAATGCACACGTAATTATGAAGCTAATTGTTAACAATTTACTCTACATGTATTATCTTGTTCTATTGTTCAATTAGTTACATTTAAACTTAAAATGTGTGATCATATGGAATTCATAGAACGTTAAACGTAACGACAGTAACATTATTATCATTTGCATTAATAATTACACAAACTTAAGTAAATTTTATGTAACAATAATAAAATTATTATTAAAGTATTAAATTGTTAAACCAAAATAATTAAAAACAAGTAAACTTGATTTTAATTCAAGCTTGCTTCTTACTGTAATTGAAACATCATTACCAAAGTTAAGCAACTTTATCCAGTAATTAAACAAAATAATTCCAGTAATTTGATTTAATATTTGAAATATACCCGCTTTATCTTTTTGTCTGACAATTTAACGACTTGAACATCTTCGCATCTCGTATTTCTACATTAATATTCATTTCATACTGTATACGCTGTTTTTTTCCACGATAACCAATTACTCGTATTTACGTAATAAATTTAAATAATCCTTAAACACTTGAAATCCTCTTGTTGTCGTAAAACCCATTTTTCTCAAAATATACTGCATTCTCTGTCTTTGACTGTTCACTTGTTTTATCTCTTCGTCTTTTCTCCGACACTTTCGCAACCTCACATACTCAAAACGACATCTAATCCGATTTATTTCCTCACATTTGTCTGACTGTGCAATTTGCACCTCTTAACCTTCCTCGCACTATTCTTTTCGGTTTCCCGACGGTCTCTACAGCACAGTCAATTCTTCAAATTATCTTCTTTTACATTTTCTCCGCGTTCGTCTCCTTATTTGCGTTGCCCTAGATATCCCTTTAATTTTCCATTTTTAATTGTAAACGAAAAAATAAATAACACGAGTTAGGCATTAACATAACAATTGGACATAATTATTTGTAAGATACCGTTTGAATCACAAAGTTGATACTTTTATTTTTTTTCCATTGAGATAATATTTAACGTTTTATTATTCATTTACTGAAACAACAATTTTCACTAAAGAAACCGTGAAAAAGTAGCTTTAGAAAATCGACTCGTGAGACGTGTTCATGCGTAAACATGATTTTCGTTACTTATCTCTTATTCACGACTTTCTTCCAGCTAAACCAGTAAAATTGGTTTAGAAACATGCTACTTTCGTTGTACGTATTTTGAAATCGGTTTTTGCACTATCAGTAAACATGAAATGGATATTTCGACTCGATGCTGATAAAATAAAGTTTGCTTGTCCTTATTCCAATATTGGAGCAGAAGTTTACAGAGATACAAGACAAGGCTTTTAACTTATGTACGGAATTATTCATCTGCGACTCATCTGAAACACACTACCTAGTTAATTAATTACTTTATTTTTCATATTAAAGCTGCGCGAGCAAAGTGAAACAAGTAACATCCAGTATCTTCGCATTTATAACGCAAAAGTATATTTTAAGTTATAATTTACTAGCTACTTAGCAAAAGCATCTGGTATATAAACGCGAACAATTTTTCCACGCCGCGAGTCACAAATTAATATTCAAATAAATTGTGAAAAGCCCAATATACGGTGCGACTTCGCACTCGGCAATTGCCTGAAAACTGCAACGTGATCCGAGAAGCAATTAAGGCTCGATATTTTACAGCCTGCTTTAAATGAGATTACACATTTAGTACGATTCTGTGTGCTAAGCGCATGGGAATGCGCTGTTTTTAACGCATTGCAGCGTTACTTTCTGACATTTGAATAATGCAACGAAAGAAGATGCAATTCTGGTATAACCATTCAGATAATTTCTGTGGTAACTGTATATTTTAGAGTTATTAAAAGTAACACATTTTAGTTACTTTCATTATTACCGTAGTTACTTTAACCAGTAGTTGCAAGAATTGTAAAAAAATAATCATCCAAAAGTAGATCTATTTTTATATATACCCTAATAGACATAAAACATGGAATCCACGTGGAATATACGTGGATGAATATTCGAACGAGGATTCCACGTAGATTCGGCGTCGAATCTATGAAATTTAGTGGATTTGTCTGATATTTAATCGCTGACATGAACTTTGACAGTATTTTGACAGCTATGTAAGATGTCAAATAAATTCTTAACATCAACCAAATGTTATGTTCAAAATAAAATGTAGAATGTAAATATAAAATATGTTATTATTATGTTTTGCAATTTTTATTAAAAAACTTCATGTATAATGTTAAATTCAGATTTTCTTCATATTTAAATTTATGAAACAAAATATTTATTTATTATTGGTTGAATAACAATTGGGCAAAATAAAGCAACTTTTATTTCATAAATAAAACTACCATATTCCATATTTTTTATAAGATTAAGTTCTCTTTACCGCACATTTTCAATCATGCTCAACCTGGTTATTTTTCGCAATTATAATTTTCTTCCATTGCAGAAATGCTGAAAATGCAGCGTAAAACAAAAATGCTGAAGGATTGATAAAACTGAAATTGAAATCTTTTCTCTATATCTCTCTGCTTACTTTTTGACTTGTGTCTGTTAAAATCACTGCAGACTCCAAAATTACATTTCAATGAATGAGGAAAAGGAAAATCTTTTATAAAATATGGCAATGCACGTGTAAATAACGAGCTACGTATATCCGTTTGGCACAGATAAATCTAATGCAAACTTTTTTTTAATAACCCACATATCTGTGCAAAAATGTATTCAACGTACTCGCAATTTATTTTATCTCCTTGCTACGCAGCTTTTTGTTCAGATTTTCCGTTTTTAATCCAACCGCTAATTAGCAATCTTACGCAGTAATTTGATTTCGCGGGAGAAACGATTTTCACTGCGTGAAGGAATATCTCATGTCAAGATACGCTGCGGCTTATCGGGCATGATATAAATATCGGATTTCGCAGGCAAAAACCGATTTTAAAAGTACGGATGATAGGAAACATTAATATTCCGGTGAACAATTAAGAAACTGGAAATAATTCATCAAATGGTAATTCCCTTTTCTTTTTCTATTTTTCATAAGCTTTTGCGAGGAAGATACAATACATTTTAGTACTCCTCAATTAAAATGGGTTGGAGATGTAATTTGGAGTAATGAAGTCGGTGATGTCATCAGGCCAAGTAGAAATAGGGATGAAAGCGAATTTCGCGGAGATAGTAAGGTCCATATACTTAGTTAGTAGGTATTAAAATATATACAATTGGAGTAATGAGAAATGAAGTAAAAGTACGGGTTTTGTGAAATAAATGTACAATGTTTGTGTAATATTCTCTGAAAATGACACTAATCAAAATATTTGATGTATCTAAAAATAAATAGGTCGTTTTACACGCACCAAAAGTTTTGTTTGTAAATAAATTTTCGTTTATTGAATGGTAATTTATATTTTAATTGGCCAGAAGTGAACTGTTTTACGGTACAAAGTTTGCTTTTAACGAATAATTGGTTTCGACTCGTAAAAATAAATTTTATGCTATTTTGCGTCTGAAAATATAATCATTTGTGAAAATGTTAAAAAGCAAAATATTTTTGATCGCTAAATTAGTAAACACCTCTATTACTCAATTTATAACTTGCATCAAAAACGAGTTTCATTCAAGGCAATTAAAATACATATTTACCGAAAAAGTTATCTTCACTGGCGACAAAATAACATTTAACCTTGTTTCACCTATATAATACACGGATCAAAGTTTCTAACCAGCTTGATCCGAAAAAAACAGGTCCCGTCAGACTTCGTTAAAAATCGCAACGGAGAAAAAAACGAGCATGTTCGTCAGAAATCAATCAATTTCCCGTGTTCAACTAATTTACTGGCAAATATCGCATAAAATCAATCATTTCTGATCAAAGAGGACGTTTTACGTGGATGTTCGGTAAGTCTTTTATATTTGCACGCGGTAATTCCCGGTCCTTTTTTTCCGCGCTAATTAATATCAATAATGATTAAACGCAAAACAAATTCGCGATTCGTAAAGGTCGAAGTCTGCCGATTAAAATCGGTTATTTTTACCCTACTGAAAACTTCTTATATAAAATTGCATATAATATTTTATGTAAGAAATTATGTCTTAATTTTGATTTTTCGTAAAACATCATGTAATATTGTACATAAAATCTTACGTAAGATTTTATATAAAATCGTATACGATATCTCATAAAACATCCCTGCAAAAAATATTGGATTGATACGAACAGAAAAGAATTTATTATTTAACAATGAATTCTTCAGTGGAAAGATTCCGAATTCACAATTTGAATTTCAATTCCATTCTATTCCGTTCTATTCCGGTAATTTATGAATGTTTCCCACGACCAGTTTTTAATTCTTTAAAAAGAATTCGTTTATGTTCAATTCCAGAATCTAGATTCAAACTGACAAAACGAATTCTTTTCTATTCTTTTCAATTCCAGTTAGATTGACATTTTGAACAAGTTTACTTTGAATTCCTGAATTGGAATTCAATCAACTATTTATAGCATTCAAAACCGAAAAATGAATTCCAGTCAATTCTGAATACTGAATTTGGCTTCAAATCCAATTCTTATCTATTCAAAATTTTTTGCAGGGATGGCCAGTGAAAGAAATGGTAGGACATCTTATGTAAGATTTTATGTAAAATTGTATGTAAATATTTATGTACAACATTAGATGATATATTGTCTAATATTTAAGGTGGGACTATCGTGACAGTCATGTTCAAAACATAAATTATTTCTTGCGTTCGCTAATGATAGTGAAAATAT
>JABFPB010003209.1:0-17684 GCA_022817645.1 Ceratoteleas bidentatus
GTGGGAGGGAATTGGCCATTTCCTTCCCGGTTTTTAGGGTGGGAAATTGAGTTTCCCATGCACGTGTGGTGAAAAAATATAACCAAATAGTACTAAAAAAAGAAAAAAACAGTGTTCATTTTTTATTTATAAAAATATATTTAAAAAGGTCAAAATGCTTTTGGATGTTCAGTTCTAAACCAATTTTGTTTTAATTAACGACACCCAGAATACTATTTGGTTAATTTAATAGTAATTTAATTAATATCAACAAATTTGACATAATCAATTATGATGCTGAAAAAACTGCTAATTTTATTAATATAAACATTAATTAATCTAATGTCTTTAAGATGTTTCTGGTGTCTTTTCTGGTAAAGTGTCTTAGAAAAAGTGACTTCTTTTTGCAGTGTTTCTATTCTACATCCGAACCAATATCAATCTTAAACAAATCCCAAGCCTAATCGCAGGTATAAACGTCGTGCCCTCAACCCTAGGGAAATTAAATTATATATGGCCCATATATGAAAACGACAAAATCATATATGACGATAAATGGAGTGTTTTTAAGCATATTCGACCATATATAAAACATATATGGCCATGTACGTTTTGTCACTTATTTCCATATACGATGTTGTAAGATTTCAGAAAATTAAAATGAAGGATTTAAAAAAAAAGTATCAGATATTATGGAAATACTGAAACCATATTTGAGAATATGAGACATATATGAAATATAACATAAAATATGACAAAACATATAAGGCCATATATTTTATATATGGCCGTACATTTCTCCAGCCATTTCATATATTGCCATATACGATTTTGTCATTTTCATCTACAGGCCATATATGTTTGATTTTTACTAGGGAATGGCCATGCCACGCGTTGTCGCTTTGCCATTATCACGCGTAATCTCCCGTCTTTGTTTTGCCATTCGGTCGCCCCGGGTTAGAGTCGCGCCGTTCCAGGCGTGACGACCAAGCGGTCATCAATCAGCCTGGCTTGCCTCCCTCCCTCTCGCGCCTCTCGCGGTTCACGCAAAGGGTTGCTCTCACGCAGATGCTCGCCGTCATTATCGCCGACTCTTCTGTCGCGACGCTCTCTTCCGAGGCACTCTCTTGTGAGTGCTGGTCTGAGGTGCCCCGACTCTCGTGTGCCAACATGTGCTAACAATTCGTTCATAACTAACAGCTCGCGAATCGTCGAAGCCGCAAAAAAGGTTCAAAGCGATTCCTCGGAAGCGAGCGGAGAGCTAAGCGGCGATGTCAGTGCTTGCCGGCGGAACAGCTGCCTGTTATCCGGCGCTTCCGTAATTTTTGCTCTCGCGGTTTTGTAAACTTATTTGCACCATTATGAGCACGAGTGGGAGGACGCGGCGTAGTCGCCGACTAATTCAGGCGGCGAGTTTGCGGCACGAGCACCGTTCGTTTTCTGCAATTTCAGCCAAGAGAACAAGTTTCGACTGGAGAGGCAATGGCTGCGTGTAGAGCCTGAGATAAGTAGTAATGGTACCAATGCACTGAAAAAATAATTCGTAAAAGATACGAAAATTGTCAACACTTTACGATATACATCGTAAAAGGTACGGAGTTTTCGCAACTTTTACGAATTATTTTTATCAGTGTGGATATTGAGATGGTATCTCGAATTGGGGGTCTGGATGTTGGCATTTTTATTGTTTATAAGATTATTTGACTTAAAAAAATCCATTTTCTGGTCTACTTTTCAAGTGAAAAGTAGAGAAAGTTGTACTCTATTTTTCAAGCGAATGTATTCAATTTTATTTTTATACTTTATTTTCTTTTTAGCAAAAAGAACAGGAAAAGGTCAGTCAGCGTTATTTGTAGCATGTAATAGTTTATGGCAAATGTACCTCTTAGCTTTACTACATTAAAACGTATTAGGAAGAAAACGTTGATTAAAATTAACACTTGATTTTATCAATACGAGTTTAACGTGTGAACATTCAATACCATTAGAAAATTCTAACAAAGTCGTTGACTTCCCTTTACTGTACACCATTGTCTAATACACGATGCAATAGAGAAATAGTCTATTTCCTAAAATAGATTGTCCTATTGTCTTAAAAATTGTCTACTTCAAACAAACCTGTTTCTCAGAGAGCCTTTGCTTGGCGTCTGGCTTGTCGACAATGCTAATTACGAATGGGTTTTTGTATGCAAACTGACGCGATTAGCACGTAAGTAGTTCACGCGTATGGGTTATTGTATTTTTTTGAAAGACTTAATTAAATCATTGATTTATATGGATACTCAATATATTAGCATTGTTATACAAGCATTTAGTATAAGAATTAAGAAATATTCAATATAAAAATGTCTGTTCCATAAAACTGTAATTACAGCACATGTTTTCATTAATTCATTTGCCAGCTGCTTGAATATCTAAATGTATGAATGAATCTGGTCTAAAAATAAGTCTGGGAATCAAAGAGTTAAAACTGAAAAAAAGAGTAGGAAAATTATCTAAAAATATCTAAGAATCATAAAGTAAAGAAGATTCGGCAAATAGAACAAATTCTTTCTTCTGCTAAAAGCATAATGGGAGTGATGCAGTAATGTTTGGTAAATCCGACCGAGTGTCACAATGTAATTTACAGCAGTCATAAATAGATACGCCCATACTAAAGTAAAACCAACACTGCTTTGAAGAACGACTTGATTTTGTATGTTTAGCGAACTCGTTCACTTCTTTGCACAACAAATATAGCAGTTATTTGGGTCCACAACTCGTTTATGCAAACAAATGTTCAATTAATTTTTTAATATTAAATAATTGACCACTTCATTACAGTAATATTTATTTTATAACAAATCAACACATTTGAACCCCCTTCCGGTGTAACAATATTTTTAAAGCAATGCAAACGCAAACATTACACAATTGTTAAAACGAGAAGTTATGTATAATTTCCAATCGAAAAGCCAAAAATTAGCTTTCGTCAATGGCACTGAAAGTGCAGTTGCAAGCACTTGTGAGCTGCATAATTCGATTCACTCGGAAGAATGTTGCAATTTGATTTCGGCCCATACACCTTGGTAGGGATATTAAACGTTGAAGATGTTAACGTCGACGTCGTACACGACATTTCTAAGGAACAGTATTCAATCGGACGACACTCGACGGCGGAACTTTTGTCAGAGAAACGATTAGATCGAATAGGATGCATTATACATGGCCAACCAGCATTCAAACGATGTCGTTGCCGAGTTGGCGAAAATAATTTCCTACGACTATGTGCCGAATTTAAAGTACACTTGCTGCCTGATTGTTTCGAACATTTCCAAGCAGGATCGAAATGAGACCCGTTTGGACTTTCAGTGCATTAATTTTATTTTAATACCGACAACTACTGTTCAAGTTAAAATTAAAGCAATTTTTCATTCCTTTTAATGGAAATGTGGTACACTGTAAAAAAATAGTGCAGTTTTCAAGCATATTTACTTTAAAATTAAATCATATTCGCTTCAATTTTAAAGTGTAACTTTAAAATCACATAATGTTTTATAGCGTTTTTCGGTTAGGACGCAACAGATTTGAATTGTGAGTTTAAAATTAAAGTTCAACTTTAATTTTAAACTCACAATTATTAATATTAAAGCATATACACTGGAATGTTACATTCAAACTTCGAATATCAAGTATATATGCTTGAAAACCTGGTTTAAAATTCAATATTTACAGTGTAGCCAAACAAAAACATAGATTCATCGAAATCGGATTAAACTGTCGCAAATTGTGTATGTTTCGGAATTTAAAGAATTAATGTCCTATTGTCCTTTTTTCGCTCGACTTCTAGTTGTTATCTAATTTCTTTTCAGAAATGGATAAATACTGTGTAAATAACTTTACACAGTACGTTGGCCACCTTTGCAGTATATTTGGATCCCTTTCCAATGTTGCGGGTACAAACAAAAATTTACTATAAGTTCGACTTCACAAGGAGTGTGAAAAAAAGCGAGCGACGAAATCGCAAGGAATTACCCACGTTTTCTACTTGAAAAACGGAACGAAATGATCTTCTTGGAAAAAACATCACGGCAAATTTGTCACACATTTCAGCGCGACCGTAAAACCTCGCTATCTCTTATCAACAAATAGTTGCCATTTCCTTTTCATACACCTTTCCCATTGCACCTTGCGAAACAGCAAGATAAATCATCGTCAAAGCCCGACTCATTTAACAGTTTGCACTTTATCCTTCACGCAATATTAATGATTAATGAATCAAAAACACGTAGAATAAATATTGACGGGCGACGGCGTATAAATAACAATCGAACCTGATTGTTCGGCATTCTATTCCAGCGTCCGGATTGTCCGCGGAGAAATAATGGACCGATTATGAAACGCATTTGCATTGCAGTAGGCGTCGATAAAACTGGAAAACGGCTCGAAAAAATTACGACCAATCGGACTTTCCTCCTCGAATTGGCAACAATTATACTCCGAAACAACGAATTAGTTTGCAAAACTGGTATTTCGCAAAAACATTGCGGTTAATTCGTTAGATCTGCGAATTCAGTTCTGTTTTGTATTTATTTAACCTAACTTAAATTATACATTTGTGAGGTGAATATATAATATATAACAATACAATAAGATTTGTTACTGTAAGACAATATTGTAAAATATTGTCAACTTCATACTGCTCCGCGAAATCGCAGTTTGGCAAACGAATTTGCACGAATTCATTTGCTCGTTGTATGTTCCCGCGCATCAAGAAATTGTTTTCTACCTCACTGAGCTATATATACTTATTTGCGTGGCCATTGTTGCGCTGCCACACTTTCCCATAAGTTTTTATGTAAAAAATCAGGTTTAATTAATTCCGTGAACTTTGTTCCATTGCGCCGCGAAGTAACAGCCTGCGTTGGTTAATAAATGGCGTTAATAAGTAAAGTTTAATTATACATTAGAGCGCGAGACAACGAACCGGGATTTTGCGGAAAAAGCGCGCCAAACTGCGATCGCGCTTAATTGGATTGGTCGCGGCGTTTGACATTTGACGGAATTCCGAAATGTAACACGCAACGCCGAAGGAAACTGCATTTTAACGCGATTCAGATGATTTGGCATATGGGTTATTCACAAAAGGAAACACGTGATGGCCGAATGGAAAGCGTTGAATCTTCTCGAGCTTTCGCAAAAAAGGTGCAAAAAACAGATAGAGGGGAGAGATAGAAAAACGATTTGAAATGGATCAATCTTTTTGGTGATGATACATTATAAATCTTGTATTTTGAACATAAACAAAAAAACAAAACATTCTTCCTTAAAGTGTTTTATTTTGGAAACACATTTTGAATTTGTGTTCAATTTTATACAATGTTTGTCCCATAAAAGAAATTCTTTCGTTGAATCAAAACATCCTTTCCATTTCAGAAATAGTGCTCCTGCATCTTTCTCATTGACTTTTGCGCCGTTCGAGCCTTTTTTACAACTTCAACACTGCAAAAACTAGTGTCTTATAGTAAAACACTTTATGTCCCCAGTTTTAAAACACATTTTAGCGTTTTGAATTTTAACCTATCTTTTAAATGGTAAAATACTTTAATTGTTTTACCAATGTGTTTTAAGATAAAATACAAAACGTGCGTAAAACACTTATAAACATGATTTTTTGAAAATTTTAGAGTGGCATTACCCCTTAAACTCCCTGTAGAAAATAAGAAATAGAAAGTAATTAAACTGCTAAATTTTCATTTGACTTTCTTAAAATTAGAGTAATTAAGATTAATTTAAAATTAAAGAAAATCGGCAATTAAATATGCAATTGCTTTTAATCGATGTGTATTGCATTAGTTTTTTTTTTTTTTGTATTTTTTTTGTATTATTTGTATTTCCAGAAATACAAATAATTAGAGAACATAAAAATAAATACAAAAAATATAAAAATATTCGTAGACGTTCAGAATTTTCTATTACTTTTCATTTCTTCCAATTTACTTCTCTAATTACTTATCGTTTACAGGGCTGGTTATTTTAGCGCACTTCCTCTTAGCGATTGAAACAGTTTATGTTTGTATTGAAATAATAAAGTTCCCTTTTGCGTACCGTGATTTTCGCATTAATTTGTTCAGTGTTTGATGTCGCGTGATTGGTGTTAAGAAAAATCTATCGAGACAATTGGAGCGCGCGATTTTTATTGGCGAGCAATTAATTCGCAAAGGTCATGACTCGTTTATTAATATCGAGAATTGTAACAAAGCGCGCGCTTTCGAAATGTCAGATGTCACTTCGGATGGCGATCGACGCTCTATTGTGCGGCGCTTCCGTCGACTTTTAAAAGCGGACAACAAATGCAGAAGTCGCGACATCAAATAATAAGTTACCTTTACATTTGCGACGCGGCCGTTCGACATTAATGTATGCAAATCGCGACGTCGAAAATAACAAAGTTGAAATGTTTACGTATAATTGTGAACCAGTTGTGTGGCGTTTTGCGATAAAAGTTTGCAAAATTGGCCGCGCAAAAACAAGTTTTTGACTTTTGTATTCTAATTTATGCTAATCCCCGTGAGTCGTTCTTTTCGGCAAATTTTACGTCGATTTCGGAGTTTGTCGCTCAGCACAAGTCCGATTTTATTTTTATTCGATTTTATATGTGCCAACAAAGTAACACAGTTAACGATTTGACTGAAATTTTGACAAAATGATGCCCTTGTAACGGCCGATTTGTGGTCAAAATTTCGAAATCTTTCGGGCCGTGTCCGAAAAAATAATGTTTGAAAATGCCTGTTTTTGACAAATAGGATGGCAAATAGGGTTAAAGCCTTTTTTAAAGCAGTGCACCTAACATATAAAAGTATCGCAGCGGTCAATTGATCTTTAACCTACTTAAAAGCGTGATTACAATGCGAATAAAAAGTAGCCGTACCAGTATGGTCGCTGTGACGATGACTTCTGACATAAGAAGGCGCGGACTGGCGCTCCTGCATGTCCCAATAATTTCTTGTGTTGCTGAAATTGTTGAACCTTGGCTGCTGCGAAGGCGAGGTTTGCTTGCAAGGCAGCCTGGCCATGGCAGTCGTCATTGTCTCCGAAATTCGTGAAGGACTGTTTCGAATAATTACTTCGTCGGGATTATTCTTAATTTGTTGCGCCGACGCTTCAGCCCCATTTCTGCGATCTCTTATTCAATGCCTGCAACACAAAAACGATTCGATAAAAATCTATCGATCAATAACCAAAAAAAAAAGGATTTTAAGTATCGGAAACATCGATACTTAAAAAACAAAGATTGTAACTTTGCAATCCCTTGTCTTCGTTAGATTCTTAACTTTCCAGACTTGAGTGATTGAACATTTTATAAAATTAGCCTGCAATTCAGTATTTTCAAGAAAAAGTTTCTACTGATCCAAGTTTAAACATATTAAAACACGATAACTTTTACGGTAATTCGATCGAAAAAACGCAAAAAAATAATTTGATTCATAATTCGATTAAAAAGCGAATTAAATTCATCGGCCGAGCCAGAAATATCGAAACACACATCCTCGCGTATGCGTATTGAAATTCAAATGAAGCGCGAAAGTAAATAGTTCAAAAATTGTACTCTATATGCAAATGCGGGAAAGTAGAAATAAGTGTCCGATAAAAGTTGGATTGCGATACAGCGTTCTAACGAACTTAATCTCGAATCGGCGGCTCTTCGTAACAGTTTTCCGTCGGAAATGCCATTGGCAAAGTCGGAAGCGGGAAAAAGGGTGCGCGCGCAGTCAAATGCCCGACCACGAGCCCGTCAAAACCATTTTCGAGCTCATCAAACTCGCGACCGAGTCTGGGCGCATCGCGCGATATCCGGACCGCTCGTTATGCGCGCTTCCTTTGTCCGTTTAATTGGGATTTCGCTTGTGCGAGTGTAATCGTGCGAGCGCCGTATTTCTCGGCTAGTGAAAACCCGAGGAACGCGCGTTTATCGGGGCCGAATGCAAGCGATAAAAAATCCCGGAAATATTCAATCGCAACATTTACTTTTTCGATAATTACGCCGGGCTGACGCGCTGGTTCGCTTTTATCGAAAACTCTCGACGAAACGGGAGCGGGAAAAAGGAATTACGGGAGACCGATAATTTAATCATTCGCGTTTCAGTATCAGTTCAAATATAAAACGGAAAAAGAAGAAATATTAAAAAAGACAGATGCGTATGTGTATATATATTTTATATGTGTAAAAAATATATATATAAATAAAATATATATATAACTTAATGTTACTTGGAATTTAAAAAATGAATATAATTATAAAAACCTGATACCCGTTATAAATGCTCACTTGCTCTTAAACAATTTCGCCGCGAAAGTAAATAACGCATGAGTCATCTGAAATTGTAATAAAAGTAAATAGATGAAGCTTTCTGCCTACGACTTCCCGTTTGCAAATGCGCGGCAATTTTCGCGCGGAAAACAAGACTGCGAGAAAATTCGAGGGCCGTGAATCGGTTATTAGTTTTTATCGGTGCGAGATAGCTATTTTGTTCGGCAGTTAAAAGAGCGCGGCGACTTTAACTGCTCGTTCCGGAGGACGACGAGGGCCGGCAGATGGAGGAAAAAAAGTAGCCTGACTCCGAGGAAGGCAGCACCGCATGCACGAGCACACGCGCGCACCCGACCGATTACATCAAGTGCCAGTCCGAGAGTCCTCCCGATGTGTGCTCGATCAACGGGATCCGCGGGCACACGCGTAAATAACTTATATACACAGAAGCGCGTAACCCAATTTCCGCGGCAACCCAGTCTGTCGCGAGCAATCATTTTCGACAATATAATTATCCCGGTACACTTATCGGGCCTTTGTTCCACATTTTTTCAACATCTCTTTTGCCTTCGTTCAACGAAAAACGAGTACATTTGGACGGTTTTGCCAGAGGATTAACAGAGTGATGCGTTTTTTCTATTGAAATGATAGCCAAATAATTTGGAAGTAGAGGTAACTTTTGAAAAATGTGTTCTAACAAATAAAAAGAAAAATTGACAAAATTCACGAACAAGAGATGTTGGACACATTTTTTCGACATCTCTTCTGGAGTGTCTGCCCTGAGAAAAAGGTTTGTCTAAAACTTTCTAAACAATAAAAAAAGTAGTAGAGGAAAAGAGTTCTCTCTTCTTGATATAAGTACCTTAGTATTTATAAGTATTTATTCAATTGAAAAAATTAAACATAAATTACAATACACATTTTACATTTGTAATTAATTTGAATACATAATCTATTCTGATATTCATAAATATAATATACAAGGAATACTAATGGGCGCTTCGCGCCCATCCGGATATTTATTATAGAGTTATTGAATATGAATCTTTAGCTGTTATTCGAGTTTAAAGCCGAAAATTCCATAAATTTGAATCGGACCAATCAGATTGCGAATAAAGTAGCAGAAAAACGACCAGCTTCAGTATAATATCAAGTTTTTATATTTCTGACTGACTGATTACGTTGTTATTTTGAACACTATGTAATTTCAAATAAAGGCTTTAATTACTATAAGTAAATTACATATTTGTATTTTGGTGCAAATACAAATAACTGACACTTATTTACGACAAAAGTAAAATGAGCTTGATTCTACTAATTTATATGCTTGGGTATAATTTGAAATACATTCACAGGGTGGTTAGAGCTTTTTAAATAACAATTTATCGGACTTTTCCAGGTTTTCCAACGAATTATATTTAAACGTTTTTAATATAAAGTTATAAATTCTGTAGATCGCGAAAAATTAATCGAATCGCTTAAAATTGTATAATAGTTGCAACTTCAAACGCGATAAACTGCACTTGAGGAATCACGGAATAACAAACTTTGAATGTGTTAAGTTTCGCTAATATTTTCGATAATACATTGAAATTCGATAATAATTATTTTGGATGACTTGCGTACTAGCTTAGGCATAACAATTTTCTTCTGACTACAGAAATTAAATTTTCTGTATTTCCCTAACTTTGTCATGGCCAACAAAATTCCCTAACTTTTCCAGGTTTTCCACGTTGTTGCCATCCTATAAAATTGTTATTTTTAGTTTAAAAGTCCTAAAATTGTCGTTACAATATCTAATTTTTACTGTTTAATTGAGAGGAACTATTGAACAGTAGAAACTGAGTAATTTAACCATCAATGAAAGTGGAACACGTATCATTGTAGACAAGGTTTGTAGGTTATGTTGTAATTTGAAGATTACAGCAATCGGTACAAATTATCAATTCATTACCAATAAATACTCGAACGATAATGCACATTATCATTGCGACAGCGAGTGCGAAGATATATAAATAGCGACTAAACATTACAGTCAGTGTAGCGGTTGTCACATCGTCTTTCGTTTCCGACTTCGTTTAATTTCGTGGTTTACGAACCGCGAATTTCAATATAATTTATGATTCTTTCGTTTGCCAACTTCAGTTCATTATTACACATTTTTAATAGTGTCAACCATAAATTTAGACGTAACAAGTTTGACTACAGCATTCACTGAAGATGACTATGTTTTCAGTTGAACGAACTGGTAAACTAAAGTTCAAAGTTCAAATAACTCAACATTATTGTACACATGACTTTTGCACAATTAAACGTAAACTTTCGCTAAATGTACGAACGAATTGTTCTCAATGTTTAATGAGCGCCATTTTTAATATAAAAGTTACTTGATTTTAAGATCCATGTTTTGACAAACATTTGCGAGATACTGGACGACTCTTTGCAATGAAATATGCAGCGTAAAACCCATCGTATTAGATTTTATAAAAATTATCGCGCAATCCGAAGAAATTGCTTTGGTCGACATTTCATGCCGAAGAATCTTACATGGATGTGCACCCATTCGGATCATTTTTCAATTCAAAGCAATAATATCAACTGCAAAGAAAGAAAGGAAAAATGGCGCAATCAGTTTTTTGCTTCGAGAGCAAATCGCTCAATAAGAAAGAAAGTTTTCCGAATGGAGTGGCGAACAACAAAACGGAGTTACACATTTCACTCGACTTAAACGCGCATGAAAAGCACAATTGAATTTTCAAATGACGCCAATTTATCTCGATAATTATTTCCTGAATTCGTGCAAGTGGAACAATCCGGGGTTACGAAAAAATTGGTATGATTTGTGTTCTTTTTAGCGTAAACAGTAAATAACGATTTAAATTATAGAGGTTTTTTTAATCATACGTATTTCCCCCTTGTTGCTAATTAACGCCTCTTTACCGTTTGTAATACATTTTGTAAGGTTGAAAAATACTCCAAACTATATGTATTGTTAGTACTTTGTGTACGTTATCTCCATATAAAATATGCAATATATTATAAAACCACTCTTACAGCTATCAAGCAATATACGTAAGCTATACATTTTAATAGCTGCAACTTGATTTATTATTTTATATCAGATTCAATGAATAGTAATTAAACAAATCTATACCATCACATTTATATTTCATTCAGACACTTTTATCGATTTATTTCATTTTGATTATGGAAACTAATAAACAATTTATAAAATGAGTGAACTCTCTGAAATCCCATTAACGTATTACGAAAAGTATATAATTTTATTAATAATGATGCAATCCCACATTAACAAATGCTCTCCAAATAATATCTCCCTCATTTCATAAGTATTTAATTGAAATATTATGGACTTTATTAAGACGCTAAAAATTGACTCAAAAACGTCTACAAATTAAGACGCCATATTCCCAGTGTAAATTAAAACTAAAAGTTTCAACACTTTTTTTAAATGCACCTCCTCCGCGTCATCGTAAAAGTACTGCAAAACTTTCGCTGTGTCTAACGCGATAAAAGTGGCCACTTTCGTCGTTTATTCTCGCGACGAAAACGGACGAAAAAAGCAGCAAGCCGCGCGCACTTGAGACTGTGCTGGCTTAGCAAAAAGTCAATTCCAGTACCGTCAGTCAGTCTGATAGTCCGGCGCGGACTACGCATACATTACACGCGAGCATACGTGTCTCGTGGCACGCCGGCGTAACACACTTTGACTGCCATATGCGTGATACCTTCATATTTCCCATAAGACATCGGGTCGAGTTGAGCCGCGGCGCGGTAATCTGCCATCTCGAGGGTTCATTTAAAAAAAGAATAATTACCGCCGGGAAAACGCATTACAAGAGTTATCTCGAGTGCCGATTACTCGAGATAGCGCGCCAATTACGAATCAGCCGGCCGCCTTCTTTTTCGTTTGTTACGTTTTTAAATAAACATTCGCGATCAATCATCCAACGTTAATTAGTATGCAACGAATGGATTACCGTGCATTACCGCACCCCACAATTTATTACGGCGAACGCATTCCCATGTAAAGTGTAACATTTTTGGAACGATTAACGACGAGGATAAATAGCCGAGCAGTGAATTGTAAAGCGCGAAAATTGATTTTCGGTAGGTGTTACTGAGAAAGGTTGCTTTAGGAGATGGTAGATTTGAGATAATTGATTAGAATTCTGAAACTGGCGAAGCAAACGGGTGGATTCGAAAAATTTAAGTAAATAATGACAGAATAAGAAGTACAAGTTGACGTATTAATTGTCAGGTGGGATAATTTATACATTAAGTTGAAATTTATGTTTTACATACGTATTTTATTCGATAATGTCGGTAGGACAAAAATTTGTAAAATTATTTGCAAATGATTTGTCATTTATTAAAAAACTTGCTAGAGCGATATTCTTTTACGAAATAAAAATGGTTGAATATTTTGAATATACCTAAATCCCCGAAAAGAATGAATTGTTGAATTAAATTTTATTTATATTTGAAAATTGTGTAACATTTTTATAACTGAATTCAGTTATTACATGTTTTGTATAATTTAAAGGGATTATACCCGTTTACACTAATTAAATAATAAAATAAATTTAAAAAGAACAAAAATTAAAAATGTTTTTACCAAATTAAATATCTCGATTATTCGTCAATCTTTCGTCATCAGGGTCGACAAAGTGCGTATCAATACTGTTGTGATATCGTCTTAACGAGCCAATTCGTGCCAAATTTCTGTGCAGGGGTTTTCGAACGGCGACCCCAGCGTGTTTCAATTTAGTTCGTCGCCATCGATTATCCCCGAGCGTCTCGGAACGGGATGGCACATTAGATTCAATTCGAGCGGTCACTCGCGTTTAAATGTAACCGTGAATTATCGCCCGGGGACAATAAATTACAATTTGTTTCGGGGTCGCCGCCGCACAGACGTCGCCGACAAATTGCTGAAAAATTGTCACCCGGATTGAGAAGCGAAACTTTGCGCGCGGATTTAACCGTTCGACGACGGTTGAATTACGTCAAATTAACTCAAACGGGTGTTTTGTGACCGGGGGAGGGGGTTCGATGAAAAACAATTGAGCCTTGAGCCGAACGTCCTCGTTCTTGTAATGAGACGCTGACTAAATTGCGAAAACCGCTGGATATTTGCAATGATCTGTGGATTCGACAATAATGTGTTGTCTACTTTTGGTATCGAGAAAAAGGCTCGGCTTAATGAGAGCTGAGTTATGTTTCAGTGTGGCGTTATATATGTTATTTAGGAATGGGATCTTTGTGTCAGAGTCGTAAATAGAACAACTGTGGCCTGAACTGAAGTAGGTTGTAATTTTATTTTATGGAAAATTGAATTTCAGATGAAACGGAAAGAGATTAGCACAATTCTGATTGCAGATGTTAAGGATACTCACTCGTGTGATACGGCGGAAGGGGAACCCACAATTCAGTATATGATAAATTTTATTTCGAAAAACTGATCTAATTATTAGATCAATATTTGATCTAATAATTCCAGTTCTTGATCTAATGCTTCCAGTTCTAAATTTACTTTTTTGATAGACAAAATATACTACATTTTTTAATTTCCACGGAATTTTGTTTTTGAAAGTCATAACTTCTTGTTTAAAACATTTTCACTGATTTTGATAAATTAAATGTATCATTAAGAGAAACTAAAATATATTATAAACAATTAACATTAAATTTTCCTAACATATAATCTCCCTTCCTTCCTCCATGCCACACGAGGGACTATGCCTCTCTTACTGCCCATGTTTTTTCAGCAAATAATACAGTTAAGTAAATTTTGTAGGGAGATTGCATATATTGTTTGTTCTTAAGAATTATATATTGTCGTAATGAATATTCGAAAAAGTTTTTATACTTTGTTTGAAATGTAGTAAAACATTTATCATTTATTGAAATAAAGCAATCATTAGCTATCGATTGTTTAAAAATGATATTACCTCACATTTAATAAATATGCTAAATGTGCTAAAAAGATATGGAATCACATTTCTGACTTATTGTAGTAATTGTTCAAGTAGAAACGAAACAGTCGACTTTATTAATTGCTGTCAGTTATGTTTTTGACCTTTGAAGAAATCCAAAAAACGTATTCAAATTCAACTAGAATTTAATACAACATTCAAATCGCGAAACAACCAAATATTTTCGCCAACTACATTTGAAATACGAATTTACATTGAATACTCATTATTTTTATACTATAACACTCTACAGTTTGTCAGATGTAATCATCGTAATTGATCATTGACAGTTAATACCGGTTAATAACTGAAATCAGCAGTGTTTTCACGGATCGCTCAATTTCGCGGATGGACAAACTGACATCACCAAACATTCAACTGGCATTACACTTTCGACATGGAACTAATTTCCCAGTCATCCAATCTAAATCTTTCGTCCTTCTTCAGCCATTAACTCGTACTGTCAGTGAATCCGACTGACACCATTTTCTCCACTACAAAAGCTCTTCTATCAAAACCCACCAAAACACGTCCGACACATCGACACGAACAACTCACGTCCCCTGAAAAATGCAAATTCCACTAGAGCCATTAGAGTTACTCGAGAGATCCGTCAGAAGCAACGGGATCGTGATCCCCGCGGCCCGCGAAGCGTGAATGATCCAATTAAGCCGAAAAAATTGCGCTCGTCGGCGATTAATCGCGAGGCGCGAGCTCAGAAACGCATAAACAAGCCATTGAGTTGCACAACCGCAGTTCATTAAACGATCGGCGGAAATGGCGATTTTGGCGTTGAGTAATGCGAGCGAGGATCGTCTTTCCGAGGCGATAAAGCGCGCGATAAAGGCGCACAACTGCGCGTGCCTTTTATCTGTCCCATTCTGTCGCACATGAGGAATCGTGTCAGGCAGCTTTATCGGACGCGATTCAATGGATTCCGCGTGTCCGCCGATTATGACAACGCGCCAGATCTTGTGTCGCGTTTATGTCACGTGCCGCGCGTAACCGTAACACCGCCGTTTTGCGTCTCTATCTTATCGCGACGATTGTCTATTCGAGGCTAATAAATGGAGTCCTTGAACGTATCCGCCAAGTGGATCGGGATCTAGTCATTCGTGTCCTTTGTGGAGGTGAAAATTCTGAAAATCTGGGGAGAAATCGTTGAGTCTATGAACAATTTTGATGTCTGAAACAGGTCGATGATTCCAGTTGGGTCGAAATTTCTGAAACGTAACACTAAAAACTGAAAGTGAATTTATGTTCTATTGATAGATTATGACTTCTAAAATAAAAAGTTTTAAGCAAAAATGTTGAATGTAAATCGAGTAATAAACAATTGAAATTTTGGGTTACTTTTTTTTTGAAAATTCAATATGTTTTGAACTGAAAACGAAAACTAAACTGCTATCGTGTACTACGAACAATAATTGTTTCAACTTTATCATTCTTGCAAGAATTGTCACTCGTTTCTTTCAGAACTTGGCTTTACCTCGTTTCGCAAGTGCACTCGTAAAGAAATCTGAAGTCCCTCCCTAGTGGTGTAATGTACTATTATTAATTATTTTATTTTGAAAATGATAAATTATAATTAATTAATTACTTTAAGACTGCTGCAAGAACGTGGCAGAGCCAATGCTACAACGCGACTCAGTCGGATAGGTCGCGACGCGCACCAAGAAGCGTGGCGCGCTAAACAATTTATTGAAGAATTTTACAGAAGATTTTTTTATCGTATCCGCAGGCAAATTAAATTTCCTTTCCAATGGTATCAATAAAAATTATAATAAAAATGAACTTTCAGTTTTTAGTGTTACGTTTCAGATATTTCTGCCCAGTTTGAAAGATTTTCAGAGTTTGAAGTTAAATTTATAGATTCTTTTTTAATTTTTTAGAAATTAATAGATATATAATAAATGTTGAAATAATTTGAAACTTTATGATTTAAAAACTACTGCAAGGAAGATCTGAAACCTTATCTTATACATGCAAGAAAAATGCTTGCAGAAAAAATAACGTTTTCAGACTTTCGAGTAAGATACTTTTATATACACATGTTTTATTTAGTTAGTTTTGTTAGTTTAGATTTTTTTCTTCTATAGGGGTAACAAATATCAAATTAATGGCAAAAGAACTGTTCTTAGAGGTTCCAAAGAAAGCTACATTTTAGTCCCACCAGTGGAAATTCAGTTTTTGATTTCATGACCATTTTTTAGAGCCAAACACAACTTCTAAATAATCCAGCAATATTGACTAGATGGCATTGCGCATCATTCTAGTCAAGTTTATTCCAGTACACATTCCCATTGACTAGCATTGTTGTTAACATGATTTTCAGCAACTTTTGTCATTCAATACCTCTCTATTTGTATAAAACAGTCGACCCTCCCAACTTTCGTTTCACGCATGCTCCATACAAGTGTAAAGTCATTTACTGTAATTCCTCGTGCTCCAAATAGTGTGTCGCATTTTGCTAGCAGTGTGTCAAACGAAATTCACTTAGCTCGCACTGATTTCGCCGAGTGTGCGTCAATTTTTGCACGGAGTGGATTTAGCGGGAAACGGAATAGCAAGACTATTCAGCGCGACAATCGATAACCTTGATGAAGGTTTTACGGCGGCAATGACACGGCGAACGGCGAGATTCAGAGACGGTTTTGGACGGGATCGCGCCTAATTGGTCGGAATTGGAGTTTTCTAGAAAGTTAGAAAGTGTCGTTCGTATGACGAACCGTTTGGAATCCGTTTTACTGGCGCAATAAACGGCTGCGATTGAATTGATTGTTGCGATGCGCCGGGAGGGGGCGGCATAGGAGCTGCAATTATCCTGGCAAATTGTCGATCTGTCGATGCGTGAGGTTAATGAATAGCATTCCGAAAGCAACGTCTTTCTCGGCGCTAACTTACGCAGCGCGATCACGAACCATTTTCCCGTGCTTTTTTCTTCGTCTTGTTTCTGCCAACATAACTGTACGCTCGCTTTTTCAACGCCATCTCGTTGCTCGCACACTCAGCTGTGACTGTATACGTCCCGAGGGAATATATATCAATCTACATAAATATACATGTACATGTGCTTAAGAAATAATACGAGTGAGGATAAATAAAACGTGGTCGTTTCATTTTGCATTTGATTGTCCCGGGCATTAAAATAATCGAGTCCGCCGGTTGCGCACAACTTAAGGGGTTACCTGCACCCAGGATCAACATTTTTACGTTATTTTTGGAATTTTTTTCTCTAAAATTAATATGCGAATAAAAAACAAATTAGTACGTTAGAAAGATCTGTATTTCGGCTTCATTTTACAATTTTTTAAAAACATTTTTTTTGTTTAATGGCTGAGAAATAGCCATTTTCCAGGAGCACCTCTCAGCGGAAGGGGTTTGCGGTGGACACGATAACTCGTGACCCGCTTATC
>JABFPB010003210.1:0-17675 GCA_022817645.1 Ceratoteleas bidentatus
GATTGGTTAACTTTCACACCCCGCGGAGTGAAAATCAACACCGAACTCCAATTCCACACCCGATTTTTTACAGTGTATATCATATTCTCTTATATTACTTGCAAAAGAAAATGCATGATGAGAAAGTTTTGTTGTTTTGAGGAAAAACCATGAAGCCACTTTTTTATTTTGAGATTTGCGTTTAAAGTTTCGAAAGTAAATTATTGTAATTATGAAACTCTGTGAAAAATTATAGAAATGGTTTCTTGCATTTTACTATATATCTTGTAAAGATATGATGATAAAAGGGGTTTTATACAGAAATATAAAAGTTATTTTTGAACCTTAAATCGCAACTATTTCAAAATTACAATAATGTAATTCAACCATTTTTTTCTTAAAATCAAACAAATCAAAATATCAAAGCATTTAGACTTGTGGAATGATTGCTACGAACTCTGACCTTCAATGTTGAAATATTTACAAAATGCTTTCTGAGATTCTGAATTTCTCAGAGATTTACAAAATTTTCTGAGAAATTCAGAAAAATGTAACTAAAATGGAAACTATTTTCAGTAAACTCTGGGATTTCACAAATTGTACTCTAAAAATACAGTTAAATAAACTGTATTATTACAGAAATCTTGTTCAGCTTAGGGCAATGGTTGAACAACTGAAGATCAAAATATGTGAAAGAGTTCTAAATGGATAATTACAATGAAGAAAAAGTTGATAGTTTTAATACTTTACACTTTTTTACATTGATGACAACAAAGACAAATATCTTTACAGATGTGTAAACATGTGAAAGTAGAAAAAACCCATTCTGGACACGGGGAGCCAATTATGCTGCACCACCCACCCCATGAATCGTCTCCGAGTGATGATAGTGATAGTTCTTCAAACAACTCCCACACTGGTCCTCCAAAGATGACTTTGTCTGAAAGGTATATAAAGAATAGTAAACTATGTATAAGGAACAAATAAAAGTTGCATTGCACTATTTATGCGAACTTTAACTGCTATTTGTAAAGTTGGTTTTATGATTTACCAAGTTAACAAAACTGTGAATGAAATGCTGCGACCATCTCCGAATTCACAAATAAATATATATGTTTCTTTTTTTAATAACTAATTAAAGTAAAAACTAAAATAAACTAGATCTTGAAATATGTCAATTAAGTTAATAAACTAAAATATATTTTGCTCGTCAATTATATTCTAAATAATATTGGTTAAAATTAGAAATTACTTTTATATCATACGTATGAAAAATCTTGTTTCATGTCTTAAGGTTTAAAATTTGCAAATTAACAAGTTACAATACATTTTCTGTTCAGATTTGGAAAAATGGCCCAGTGGAGCGTAGACCGCAGGGATATGGAAAATATGCGTATAACAAAGGACGGCGAGAACATTATGAAAGTTGTAATAGAAGGCGAAGAACGAATTGCTAGACTTGGGTATGACTCGCCACCTCCTGGACATTACCCAGAATCTCTCTTAACAACTGGTCCGCGAGGACTTGACTGTTGGGACGATGTTCGAGTCAGGTACAGTTCGCTCCACAAAATTTGCATTATTAACACACTTCTCTTCTTTATCTTTAATTCTTGTAATAACATTTTTCTCTTCTTTATCATTAATTCTTGTGACAACACTGTAATAACATTTGGGAAGAAAGTAGCAATTTTTCCATTTGCACAGAAGGTACATTTTAACCAATCCAATAGATATTGGGTTGATTAAACTTAAATTGTTTAATAAGCATTTTTAAACTCAATACTGATATATTCATGGATTTCTCCCAAATTATTTTCACAACAAAATGCTTTATACGCAAAAGACTGTTTAGACTAGCAGAATTGAATGTGAACATATCAGAGTTTGTAAAAACTATCAAAACTGTAGTATAAGTGGTGTGGAGTATTTTCAGCTATTAAAAAGAAAATGATAAAAAATCGTAACCTCTATAGATAAACAAAGGTGAAAAAATAGAAATATCATTTTATTTGTCCTTGTTTACCTTTGGGGATTACAATTTTCTCTGTGAACCTCTTTTCATCTATAATTGACAAAAATCACTCACTCAAGTTTCTTGAATAATTCAAATTTCCCAAATTTCTCAAACTTATAAAATTCGACTGATTAGAGAAAATCGATACAAATTTGAACAGTTAGACAAAATGGGTGCATTTGTTAAACCTGTCAGTGTAAAAAAATGTCACAGAATTTAGAAATTTAAGAAATTACCAAATTTGAGAATCTAACAAATTTGAGCAAGTAGCAAAATTTGTGCCATAGGACAGACATATCTGTGGTTTTGAGGAAAAACCAGTTAAGTCGCTGTTTGTTGATTTTGAGATATTTAAGTTTAAAGTTTTAAAAGTAAACTTTTCCATTTCTATATAAATCTTCTCTACTTCCATTTGAGAACATTTTCTAATGTAAAATTAAGGTGAAACATTACGTTTATATTGCAAAAATTGAACTTAAGTTTTTGTATGTATTTTGAAAGGGTGCTTAAGGGGACCGTCTGGTAAAATGTCTGGTTAACTCGTTTGTTGAAAAAAAGTTAAAACAAATTATATATTTGTTAATAATTAATCAAATATAGGGCATTTTTAAAAAGTTAAAGGTACACCAGTTTTCATTCAATTTCAATTTAGTTGGCGCCAAAATGTTTGGAATTCAGTTTTGAACAAATCTGTCAGACAGAACTTTGATAGCATTTATAGTTTTGTGGCAATTCACGACTTTATGAAAGAATGTCACAAACAGGCCAAAAGGGGTTTTTTCGTGATTTTTTTTACATTAACATGAATAACATTTTTCAAATTGTATTTAACAAAAATTCTAAATATTTTAATGAAAACTATATCAAAGTCAGATCAAAATTCTTTGTGTACCTTTAACTTTTAAAAGTTAAGAAATTCTGCAAAAAAGTGTTCCAGATAATCGAGTTCAAAGTAAGAAGTTCCCTGACAATCACTAAAAATCTTTTGAAAACGTGAAAAATAACAGTTTCTACGTGTTTTATTTTTTAAATCCATATTATAGAGCACATATCAAAGTATTGGAATATACAATAAAACAAAATTCGTAAAAAAAATCTTTTCTTTTGTTGAAATTGACCAGATGTATTTCAAATAACAACTTTTCAACATTCCCAAACAAAAATGTACATAAAAATATATAATTTTCCACTATTAACCAAATTTGTCCAAAAAAGTGACTCAACTTTTTGAATGTCTCACAGATACAACCTTCTTCTTCTTCTACAAATGACAAAATCACTTACCTTGACATATTCTTCCCTCACATTACAAATACAAAAAACTTATCATTTATTTCCATTCCAGGTACGACTACTACAAGGCACGCGGATATCTACGTGACTTAACACTGGACGATTACATTAAGTGGGAGGAATGGTGGTACAAGTACCAAGAATGGCTCGAAGCCGAACGTTACTACGAACAGTGGGCCGCAAGTAGAGCGAGTGGCGGCGGCAGTGGCGGAGGCGGAGGCAGCGGGGGTGGCAGTGGCAGTGGCGGAAGTCGCAAGCGCCGGGGCAGGAGGAACAATCACCATTGAACCACCACTCCGCGACACGTCGACACAAATGAAAGAAAAAAAATGGCCCGCGCCCTCGTCGAAATCATGCCTGATTCATTTTACACGTGATACTCAGAAGCGGTATTTTTATCCACAAAATGTACGAGAAAAGTTTGCACCCAACCTGTTGATGAACACTTAGACGCGAATCGGCAACTTTTGTACGTCGCAGGCGTGTTTTCGACGTCGTCCGCGCGAGCGCTAATGTATGTTATACATTACGAGAACCGCATGTAAAAATACACTTCCTCCACGAGAACGACGTTTGAACTTCAATCGACAGTTTTCGGCTTAACGAATGATCAAGTTATCATTACCACTTTTTGAAATTTTGTTCGTTTCCGAGTTACGTTGTCATTTAGGTAATCGAGCGATGGTCATCTAACACGCGAACCGTATTTAAAACAATGCAGTAATGTAATCTACGTTCAATTAGCCTTATCGTTGATTTCACGATTAATACTTAATTATTCGGTGCAATGAGTGTTTATTCGAAATCAAAAAGAACAAACTTTACTTCCTTAAGTATTCTTTTCGCTTATCGTTTCTTTCTTTTTTTTCTTTTTTTATGGCGAGGTGTACATGAGATGCGTGAGTGAATGTAAGATGGTTATAAGAAAGACAATATATTAATCAAGACGATAACGATTGTTTTATTTCCGGCCGGTTTACAAAATTATGGTAATAAATTCTCTTATCTACTTTGCTTTCATTGCTTTATTATAAATCTCCTGCAGTTTTTGAATCTCCGCACACTGGGCTTGGTGGTCCTTCTCGAATTTTGTTAACATTTCTTCGACGCGAGTGCTGTAAAATAGTAGGTTATGAATAAATTTACTTTTCTAATTTACACACAAGTGTATGCTTTGACCAACTCAATGATATCAATGCTTAATCAGTGACGTACAATTCTGATGTGATGTACTCTATTCGTTTCTGGACATTCTGCTTAGCTTCTTCAGTGTCTTGTTTGATTAGAACAGGTCCGATTAATTTGAAAACTTCATTGCCTGAATTCAGCAAATCCAACTCCTCTTTCACTGCTTTATTTTCATTCAGCTGTCCATCCAGTTGTCGTTTCTTTTGTAGTGCTTTGTTGTAATCTAACAACAGAAACATATTTTTGTAATTTAACATGTAATTTAACAAAATGATGTTAAATATATCTTAGTGCTTTTAAGGTGAAAATGTTACATTTTGTCACCTTTAGAGGGAAAATCCTACATTTGATGCTATTAATGGCAAAACCACTATTACTATATTTGATTTTGAAAATATTATATTTGAGTGTTTTAAACATTATTTTTATCAGCACTATGAGTTGGTTTTCGTATAATTTAGAATACATGTTTAACAAAGGTTTGTTTGCATATTTTTTTAATGCAAAATTCAACACAAAACAGATTATAATAAAAGTCATAATAAAAGTCAAATCAATTTGATATAATAATTTCATACAATAACTACAGAAATATCTTGGCAACAGTGTATGTTTTTCTTTACCTTTTGGGGACTTTCGACCAACAGTCGTTAATAAATCAATTTTTTTATTATTGCATTTTTAAACAGGTATTCATGTTTGAAACTTTCAAAAAATCAATTCTGTTGCAGTTTTTGCAACTTCAGACATTCAAGAATACGTGGCCGAAATGCCAGTGCTTACAAAAAATTGTTTTTGTCTTAAAAACGTATTTGAATGAGGAAGAGACTGGCACCTAGAATCTGACCTTACAATTTTAAAAGCGTTTATCTCAAAATGACTTTTTTTACAACACTTTTTTTTTACTATAGAACCGATTTTATTGGTTTGTGGTCTATCTTCAAGAAAAATTATTTGGCTAAGGTTGAAATCTTTAGTAATAGTATTTTTTTTTAATTTTGTAATTATTTTCAACTTTGTTGCCCTAAACCAAAAAAAAGGTAATTTTTAGACATTTATACTGCCATTTTGAAAATAAATGTAACAATTATACTTTTTGTAGATTCCAACCAAAGCTACATTTGTTAAGAATCGATCATGACATTCATTTTGTTTTCTAAATGTATAGCACGGGCTTTATTAATCACCAACTACAAATCCAATTTTTGACTACATCTCTTCGATGCCTTTTATGGAGTGAAAAATGGACTTTTTTTATAAAGTAACTGAAAAATTCCTAAAACTTGATGCTACAAACCTCTTTAAATCTTTATAGCATCTGGGATCAGTCTCTAAAAGAATTTAAACTGAATTTAAACTGATTCAAACGATTTAATCACTTTTGTGCAGCAGTGGAATACAAGAAAATTATAGGAAATATACAAGGAGGAAGATATATCCTAAGTAAAGATGATTAATAGTATGTGTTAGAATTAAAAATGAAAGTTTAATGTAGTTTTTACCATCGCAAAAACCATGTTTTCCAAACTTATATACATGATTTCTAAATAATCAATTATGCAATTATATCGTTATATTGAAGTTTAAATATAATATAATAATTCGTTGTAGTTAAAAGTCAATCTACTTGTCACTCATTACAAACTTGATAATTTCAACTCTTTTCCTCTAAAATCTTGCCATAAATAATTATGCCTTGCAGAATTCCTGGAGCGTTTGTTGCCTTCTTTAACCTCAGTACTTTTGGAAAAGTAACTGATAATTACTGGAACTACTTATTTATTTCAGACAAATGCGTATGGAAGTTCAAGTTACCTATTTCCAGTTGTTTCAGCTTGTCTACACCAGCTTGTAAATTCTTTGCAGCCTCATCGACCATTTTTGGGCAATAACGAAACAAAATACTGAAATTGATACACAGTAGTGATTACCTCAACACATAGGCTCCAAGAATCCAACGTTTAGTAAACGAATCGATTCCGTTGGATCCTAGTTCCGGAGCCAACTTCGCTTGGCTCACAAGAATGCTTGAATACACGGTGTAAACGCATTAACCTGTAGCAGAATGCGAAAAACATTAACTTATGTATAAAAATGAAGTAGAAATAATTGATAATTAATTGTAAAAGATGTAAATAAACATATTAATATTGACTTTATATTCATAGGAAATAGAATAAGCTTTAGAACGAGAAACAAAATACAAAAATCAGATAATTCACAAACAAAATAAAAATACTGAATAGTCGGATATTCTATAATTAAAATAGTTTCTATTAATAATAAACAAATTTATTAATAAATAAAACAAAAAATTATGCAATTAAATAGTATACACATCTTTTGTAATTAATTATCAATTATTTCTACTTAATTCGCAATTTTTATCCATAATTTAATGTTTTTTCGCATTCCACTACATTTAGGTTAATGCGTTTACATCGGTAATTCAAGCATTCTTGTGAGCCGAATGAAGTTGGCTTCGGACCGCAGATCCAACGGAATCGATTCGTTTACTAAATGTTGGAATCTTGGAGCCTATCCTCAACACAACAATACAATGTTACAATTCAACAAAAAAACCCATTCAGTGTATTACAATCAATTTAACAAACTCACCTTCTCCTTTAATTCAAAATTGATTGATATATCTCGATTTACGAGTGACAATTTGACTCTGACACAAGCAGGTTATAATCACGATTCATTTGCCACACAAAAACACGCATTATCCAGACCAGAAAATCCCATTTCGATTTCCGATTATCTTCTTTGGCGCCATCTTTCTCATTTTGTAATCATCATCTTGCCGTCTCTCTCTAACTCATCTATAAGAAAAGGTTGAACGACGCAATTCTTTTTCATCTTTCAATTCTCCCTCTCCCTCCAATCAATACGAGCGGAAGGGATGAAAGAATAACAATTCACCGAACCCCACAGATGGCGCAGTTCGTTCATTCCGCAGATCCTTCGCCGAAATCCTCCAATCGCCGATCGCAACAAAAACTCGTTCAGTTCGACCGACCGCACACCCCTGAAATGCAGGGCTGTCCAAATCCGAGGCGAACGCAGTTTGATTGGTGTTCGTGAGGAATTTCTGTATATGTGTCAATATCCGCAACGTCGAAAGTTAAAAAAATCGTCACGTCGGACGCGTGCTCGAGTCGTTTGATCGCGACATTGATGAGGATCGAACGCCGCGCGAACTTGGCGTGATTACGCCCGAGCTACATGTTTCGGTAATTTTGCATTGTGCACTTGAGTGGCTTCGCGAAGCGGAAAACCGTTGTCACTTTCGTGTGCCGCGCTGTCACTTTTCGACAGCGCGAATTTTCGCTCGCAACGTGAATCGCCACGGTGAATCGCGAAAAAGACGCGAAACGCGAATCAAAGTTGATTGGCGGGTGAGCGGGCGGTTTTTCCTGGAATCCGCGTTAACCTCTCGGCCGTCGACTGTTTTCGATCGGAGGTGTTTTGTTTCGTTCGGAACGGATATCGCCGTGTCAAAGTTTATTGATTATCAAGTCGATGTATTGATTGGACGTCGGCAATTGCTGGCGGAATTACCGTTGTTTGTTTCCGTTTGACAGTTGGCTTGTTTGTTTCAGGAGTAACGGGATTGGGAAATAGACGTTGGACGTGAAAATGAGCAAGAACAGGTGAGGTTTCTCGGAAGATGGGTTGTTGGATGGCATTTTAATTGTTGGGTTGGTTATGGTCATTTGGGTTTGTAGAAAAGGGGAATGAAGGAGTTTTTTTGAGGATCAGTTAACGGGTGTTTTTGACGGGTTTGATACGGATTTTTTTATGGTTTCATAATTTTTTTGTGTAAAGTTTATGTTTAATTTGACAAATTTGCAGTTGCAAATGTATTTATATTTCAGCATTTTCTGACAAATTAATGTCACACTTTAAACTAAGAGAATTTCTTACATAAAAATTCTTACAAAAGAACAGATGAATATGTTTTTAAATATGTGTTTGAAAGATAAAATCTTCGTTTTTATGATTTCCATATTTTTTTCAAACATTGTAAAAACTCAAACAAAAACCAACATTTTATATCAAACCATAGTTTCATACTTTTCACTGAATTTTTATGTTATAAATACTGGAACCCGAATTTTATCTGCCTTTATTATAAAGATATTTTAAAAAGTGCTAACAAAAACTTTGTCTATATTATTTATTTATTTGCCTGTCTCATAATTTTTCTATACAAAAGAACTTAATAAAAAAGCTTTCCTTTTGTTGGACTAATTGGTATTGTTTTTCTTCTTCGCAGTGTTTTGTAGAATATTTTACCCTTTTCCGTTTTCTATGTATATTTTGAATATTTTTGTATAATTAAAAATCGTGCATCCGCACAGTACATTAGTAATTAATAAGACACTTTTTTAGTTTTGATAGTAATTTTCTCAAATAAAAATTGTATAATAAACTGTTTCCGCGTTTTATCATTTCTCAATCAAAATTAAGAATATATAATCCAAAACGAAAACAGTGAAGCAATAAAACTGATTTTATCAGCAATTGTTTTGGAGTCTTCAGGCTATTAAAAATTACTTACAAATATTGATTTTTTGTATGATTCAGAATATTAATCTTAAGATAACTAGAGTAATTTGATTTACTAATACCATTTATTTTGATGATTACATGATTGATGAATTGTTTTCAACAATGCGAAACGGCAGCTTTATCTAGCAATTGAATTCGAGTATTTTTATTTATTGATTTATTGATTAAGGCTCTAATGACCAGGCAAAATACACTGATACAGAACTGGAAAATAGTGGATTACATTCCTGAGCGTAGAGATTGTATATTTATACAATCTAATTATTTATTTACAAAATCACTGAATTGGACAATGTAATTGATGTTCCTGTTCAAAGGTCTTGTGTTGTCGATAAGAGCAATTGTATATTTAAGGAATTTGAAGAAAGTATAGGTCTTTACAGATTGTAATAGTAAATGGAGCAGATTGATCAATTGAGCTCAGAAGATGATTAATAGCTTATGTATATACTACGAAATCTGTAAAAATATTTTATTACACGAATTATCATGCTGCAATTAAATAATCTAATAATTCTTTTTAATGATTACTAATTACTTCAGAGAAACATTCTGAAGTACTTAGTAATCCTTAAATTGTTTTCCATACTTTATTTCATTCAAATCTCTAAATAGTATACAATACTTATAAACTAAAAACTTTCATCCTTAGAGTGAAAATAAAGTACCCAGAAAAATACTGGTATTTTTCTGGGTATTTAGGAAAAAAAGAGGATTAGAGTAGTTTTGCTTTATATGTAATAAAACAACTTAAGTTCCTGGTATAGTCATAATTACTACGCAATTATTTATCTGACTTAAGTGATCATTTAATTATATCTAATTTCTCTAATGTAATTAAGTTTTAATTGTTACATGAATATGAACTTTAAACAAATCAACATTGCAATTATCTTTATCAAAATTTCTAGGAGATAACGATTTCATTAAAAAAAACAAAGACTATGATAATAAAGATATCATAGACTTTGTTCCAATACCAATTAAACGATAATACAATAAAGTATATTCCAATTTCAATGAAAAATAAAAATAGTGTTGAAAACTTGATAGTTTATAAAAGTAAATTTGAATACATTAGCATAAAAGTAAAAATTATATTCTTATTTTTGACAATCTGTTAAGTTTTATACAGTTTATGATTTGTTGTTACTTGACAAAGATGACTCATTTGTAACTTCAACTGTAATAATGAAGACATTGCTATAATGACACGCAGAATTTATTGTTGGTGTTTGAAATTTGCTACCAAATAGCACAAAGCTATCTCAAATGTTCTTTCATTTCACAGTGCGCTAAAAGACATTTATTTACTCTTTAGTAAATACAGATTGGCTGCAAAAACCGTAAAATCCGGGAAAAGTCAAGGAATTTTTAATTTCTGGAAAGATCAGAGAAGAGTTGGTTATTATGAAACTAAATTTTGAAATGAAAAGACAAATTTAAGTTAAGAACCAAAACTTGAATTCATAAAAATGACAAAATTTTCTTAATCTAACAATTGTTAATCACACATCATTACGAATGCAAAAACATATCAAATAGACTTATTTTCAATAAAAAATAAGGAATTTTTTATTGAAAAATTCCTACTGCTGTTACACTTTAGGAATTTTCTCTCACAAGATTTCACTCCTTTCTCAGTTAGACATAAAATATTATCAATAAAAATTTTTCATTTCAGGCCCCGAATCAACAAAGCGGACCAGTGTTCCTGCTCCAACTTCAGCCAGCATTCGCGCAAATGCAAGCTCATTCTCAACCGCAAGGTGAACCGAGTGGCTGACTGGCAGATCAGCAGCCATGACGACAACGAACGACTCGTCTCGGACGCCTACGACCACGCATACCGACAGCAACCTTTGCCCCAAACCATCTCCATGCAAAATGGCCAGCGACTCTTCACAGCCATGTCCGACCCCAGTGTCTGTAACTATCCGCCAATGCCGATGACTTACGCGATGGAACCCGTGTCCCTTCCGCCGATGTACCGAGTTTACCCGTCCATCGCGCCGAATCTGCACTACAACAGGCCGACCAGGAGCAGCTGCCGCAGGACCTCGGCGCACAGCCAGAAGGGCCTGAGTCTGGACCCGTTTTCCAACGGGTGCAGGGGGTCCAGGAAGAACGGGACCTGCGGACAGGTCGGCGGATCTGCGATGTGCTCGCAGTCGGACTACACGAGTCTGCCGCCGACGGCGAACATGGACTGCAAGAGCAATTCGGAGGAGCTGAGCTCGGAGCACAGGAGGTACTCGGATCCGGGTCTGGGACCGGCGGACACGCAGACTGACGAGAAGAGCGACAACGAGACGGACGAGGAGAGCAGGAGCTCGATCACCACCATCAGCGAGAGCCACAAACTGGTGGTGACCTTGATCGAGCAGGTGAATTGCTATCCCGAGTTGCGAGTTGCTGCAAATTCCCAAACGAAACAAGGCTTTTAGGAACTAATAGGAAATCTGAAACCGAAGTTTGCAATATTGAGGGCTAGTAATCAAATGGAGTCAGGGAACTCCTCTAACTCGTTTTTTTCACGACTATTCCGACCTTTATGAACGTTTTGAAATTACGTGTCTCCAAGCTAGAAGGATCATGACAAATTTGATATTTTTACATAAAGTAATGTCAGGGTGAATTGTATGCGTTGGCCTAGCGGATGACTTTCATGTTAACGTACCATATTCCTATTCAACCAGAAATCCGCCACTCTTTAGGTGGAGGCCATGTACCTCAGACTATAGCGCAAATGATACAACCTATAGGCTAGTGTCAGAAACGAATCATTATTTTAGAAGCCCGGAATTTCTATCTCGGGGAGAATCGACAGTCAGGAGGAGCTTGATAGCACTGATTTCAGTCAGACCCCTGCATTAGAAATTGTTATTTGTAAAAATTGATTTTAATACTGTTCATAGTGATATATATCATGCAAGGTTAATTTTGCGACGCTCGTCGATATTTATATACGCGAAATTTTTATTTTATAACTTATTGTCAAAATATTTTTATTTTTTATTTATTACAAATAGTGTAAAGGGGAATATCCGGTAAAAAAAAAACATTTATAAGGAAAATTCGTAGAACTTATATAGAATTTCTCAAATGTAGTAAATTTCTGAAATGTAGTAATTCTCAAACTGTAATCGGAAGGTTTGCTTACAAGTTTTCCAAATCAATTACGAAATTCCGTAAATGAATTTTTGGCAGAAAACAATTTTTTCCCGAAAGAGGAATCAAACTTGGAATCTTACTAAGACTTGTCCTCTTACCGCTCGGCCACAAAGCTTTGTTGTATAAACTGAATAAAAACTTTGTTGATACTGGGAAATCCGAATCGGTGGCTAACTAAGTGTCAACAAAGTTTTTATTTAGTGGATACAAGAAAGCTTCATGGCCGAGTGGTTAGAGGAGAAGTCTTGTGGAAATGGCATGAAACTTCATGGAACCTCATCTGCCATATGAGTTTGAGAGCCGAGGATTCCAAAATTTGAACCCAACCCATTTTAATGGGTTGGATCCAAGTTTTTTTTAAATTATACTTTAAATTAGATACTTTAAATCTAAATTAGAGTGAAGGGAAAGATTAAGTTAAACAATTTCCCTTTACTCTAATTTAAAAATATCTAATTCTAAATACTTCAGGGAAAAATCTTAACTTGATTTTTCCCTTTCGCGGATACAGAATATTGACGCTTGTTACGAAAAATAAGACAATTCAGATTTATCAATGCTAATTCTTACTGCAGAATCTGAATGGGCATTTTTTTTTCCTTAAGATGCGACGATATGGAACTTTACACTTTTACTTGTACTGGAAAAGTGCAGTGAAAGTTATGTGAGTTTCTAGTTCTTATAGAGTGTAATTGATTTGAATAACAAATGAAAATGATTATCGATCGCAAATGTGATTTGAAATGAATTAGAAACGTGAACTGCGATCAATAAAAAACGAGGATAGATTCATACAATTCAGAAGAAGAACACTACATACTTTGCTTACAACTCTCACTCTTATTCTGCTTTCAATTATAATATTGTCAAACAATGAACGTTAAACACACCAAAGAGCAAACATTGCTGAAATAAGAATCTGATGATAGCCGTCACTATTGATTGAAAGGTTGTTCAGACAATGTATGTTTTCTGCAGTAGGCTCATTTTGGTTTTTGACTTGAACATATGTGAAAATGTCACTAATTAGTTCCGCCACTAATAGAAGTAATGAATGTATTTTTCACAAAATAGTACCTAGATCCCAGCAATATCGAAATTACTTTCGTTGATTTGGTCTCTTTGTAAAGTTCCACTGTATTTTTTGAGTGCAAGCAATTTTCACTAAAAGAGTAATTTTAGTGAAAATTGCTGCATAAAACTCTAGAATTGTAGTAAATATCTTACAATATTTTTCTTTACTTTCTTTAAATTGCGGTGAAATAATGGAATTTCAATGCAATTTAGTGATTGCATAGTTTTTTTTGGGAGTAAAGATTTATTTGAGTTACTGTTACTACACTGTAAAAAATGACTGTAAATTCATTGGTCAATCTTAGTATAAATTTGGTTGGGGGCCAGTTTTCTCCCAAATAAATTTCATTTCATTTATTGCTTTACAAGCTTTTTACTGTACAATTTATGAGAAATTGTACATTGTCACATAGAGCATTAACCTTATATATTTCCCGTAGATGTCCAGAAATGTTTTTCCTGTAAAAATCCAGCCAATTCCCGTACCAAACACCTTTCCATCCAGTACACACAATTGTCATTGTGAGGAATCGAAGTTTAATGTGAAGAAGTTTAAAATGTCGTGAAGTGTTAGTACTTTTGCTAAATTTAAATAATTCAATTTAATATTTCAAAAAGAAAATGATTGATACTCTAATGTAAATTGTTACTGTCGATAAAATAGATCCCCTAAAAAAACAGGTCAAACTTCAGATGAAAAAGGTCAGTTCTACTTTATCGACCACAGCACAAATAAATGATAATTTTATTATTTAAGGAAAGTCTTTAAAAATATCCAGATACAATTATTCCATCAATATTTGAAAACATCTGACTGAATTTAACAAAAAAATGTACTTGTTTTCAGATGACGACACTAAAGGAATCAAATAGCCAACTTTTCAAGGAGCTTCATCGAACTAAAGAAGAATTACAAAACGTCAAAGCTGAGCTGGGTCGATTGAAGCAGAATGCTTCTCTCGGTTATCAGCCTGGAACATTATCTGGTAAGAAATACTTTACTTCATAAAGCATTTTACTCTTTATGAAAAAAATCGTTACACTCTAAAAACAAAGATTGTACTTTTTTTGTTTTCAGACATTTTGGGCAGTTTATTTTTTTAATATAGTTCAATGTTAATAATTATGTTTATTGCAAAATTAATTTTTGCAATAAAAATATTATATTTTATGAAAGAACGGAGAAAAGTTTTATTCGATTTTTCAAAAACTCCCTAGGGATGAAATATATCATTTTTCCGTCGCAAGTCATAAAACATTTTATAGAGATGTACAAATTAATATTAAAACCAAAAACATCTCCTTTTCATAATCTTATTACTGTGCATTGTTTGAAACTAATTTCCACTTTCTTTTCTTCTTTTCAGAAATAATTCGCGAATTACGGGAAGCCAGTCGAATCCGCGAGGAAACGATGATGTCCCGAGTGAAATCCATGCTCGACGACCACGACTCCTTAAAGCTGACGGAGATCGACCAACTGAAAGCAAGTTGCTCCTAAATCATTATTCCGCTCAACAAATTTACCTTTCGACGCATTCGAACCCGATAAAGAACTCAGAACGAAAATGAACATCCAACGATGTTCAAGACCAACATTACCACAAGCAATCGTTCAAATATTGAACGAACATTGCTAACATGCTAATTAATTTATCTTATCAATTAACGACAATCTATAGCTTTCTATCCAAAGTCTTATTAAACAATCACATCGTATTTGTCGCATCTAATCAATCGTCTTTGAATCTCCGACCGTACAAGACAATATGGGTAAACACGTTTTATCTAATCCGATCAATCAATATTTTACCATTCAAACAACGTAATCTTGAAATCTATGCACACCTTGTTTGCGGAACTTTTGTTTGCACTTAGTTTGAATCGCTTCATTTTCCGCCGCCAATTTTTGTCCGCTCTTTCGAGCTTTTCACATTTCAATTACACTAACGACATTCTAAATTACAAACCAACAGAACCGGCCGCATTCCCCGCGAATTCTAAAATAACATTTTTTTTCGCACCGGAAAAATCGTCTTTCTCCGCGAATTGCCGCGATTTTCCATCGGCGAAAATTAATCGAATCGAACCAAGTCCGAGGAGTACAAATTTTGGGATTCCACGTCGAAATTGGCTATTTGTGAATTGGCCGCCGATGATTCGGCGAAAACGAGAGCGTTTCGGCAGCTTAAAATTCGATTTTCGGGCTCCCATGCGCCGAAAGCTCGCTGCGTCTAATGTTTGATTAGGACGGCCAGGTGATGCCGGCGCTTCTTCTCATCGCTACACTTTTGATTATCTCACGCGAACAAAACCCATTATCTTTGGCCGACGTCTATTTCAATATTGCCCGCGATTTCCCGGGCCAATTTTTCGACTGCGCCCTCTGTTGGTTTTAATTATCGCAATGAAATGCGCACGCCGGAACGGTCGCGATTATTTGTCGGTTGTTGCGTTTAATGCGCTGGGTTGGGGGATTAGAATATCATAATCATTGAGATGGAACTCTTGCTCTAATGCTTCTCAAATATTTGGCCAAGAATTATGCGCGGTTAGCGGAGTCGCTTGGTTTCGGGCTTTGGGGAAACGACGATTTCTGTGGGAAAATGGGAGAATCTTTTTGGCGCTTTTTGGTTCGGGTTTCACTGTTTTTGAGGGAGAGTTTGATGAATTAAGGTGGAAGATTTTTTGCATTTACACCGAAAACAATTCTCAAAATTATATTTGGTATTAATGTATCAGGGCATTTAAAGCAGTGTATTTGATGCAAGTGTAATTTTTTGGGAGTCCCAAACTGACAGAATGTTTGCATCAAATATACCAGAAGAATGTATCCAGTCTGAATTAATGTATATGCATTTTCGTGATTTGCCAAAATAGGTTGCAGATGTCAAATTAATATAATTGAAGTGTTTTAAATAAATTAATTCAACAACAGATATTAAAAAGGCATTAACTCCTTGATTTTACTATGGAGTTCAGTGACAGTTGGAAATTTTGTAAATTTAATATTTTTCGTGATTCCCTGACGTTTTAACGAGTTTTAATATTCTGACTTGACGACATCAATGATTCGTTCGAAATTAATACTTTCCCCTCGAGCATTAATCCACTCGAGCCCTGCCGAACGAGTGACTCCCCCATCTTATCGTAACGTACACTCAGAAAAAGCAGTATTGCTAGACGTGGATGTAATTTTATATTTAAACTCGTCTCAGAAATGAGATCTTATATAAACAAAAGTTTACTCCTCCTCCCATCAAATAATCAATAAATGATCATGTATTGTATTGGGAAAACAAAACTTAGCGTCAAATTCGTAGCTTTAATAATTAATTTGCATCGAATGATGCGATGATATAAATTAATGTGTGATTTAAGATTCAAATTTTGCAAAAAAATCTAGTTTGAGTGGGAATAGAATTTTAGTTGGTAAATTATAAAAGTATTCGCGAAACGATAAACAAAAGATTTTTATTTCTCAACATTATTTTATTTGTTTCGAATAAGTTTACTATTTACTAGGTACAATCTGACCGAATTTCATTCACAAAACTTAAATTCTTCCATTTCTGAAATCCAGTATGTTTAATTCATGTAAACCGATTTTATAACACTCAACTTATGATACTATCAAAACATTTTTTCAATTAAAAAAAGATGGCAATTGACATTCTCTAACAGCGATTATAATCTTAACAATGTTTGCAATCTTAATTGTATGTCATGTACAACCACTCAGAACCGCTTATATAAAACATCCCAAATTAAACATCACACATCTCTAAGGCGACTCTCGACAGAAATGAGTGAAATGTTTGTTTTTCAGTAATTTTAATTTCTCCAAACTTCTACTGACAGTATATCACGAAAGTTATTTTTAAGTTAAATGGTACAAGCAATATCATGGAGACCAAAATTCATGCCATTTCGATGATTATTAACGGAGTGACGTCAATTTGACAAATATGATTTCTGACTACGAAACAAGCTAAAATGAGTAATATCGAGATTATTTGTTTTTATGGTTTTCATTCAACTTTGATGGCTGTAAAAAAACAACATATACTGGCAATTTTCGATATATTATTTCGATATGTAACTTTTGCAATTTAAGAGTTACTTCCAATTAATGTTTTGAAAAATACTGATTTCTCACTGGTCGCAATTATTTCGAATTTGATATAATTCACACATTATCCAAACTGTCCTCTTCTCCATTTTGCAATCAAACATTTTTAACTTCAATTGGTTCTCGACTGCTGTCTCGTAACATACTGAACCAGACTTTCCCACACTGAGAAAACTAAGTGGTAAGAAATCACCATTTAAGTGGTAAAATCTTACCACTTGAAGTGGTAAAACCTTA
>JABFPB010003211.1:0-17681 GCA_022817645.1 Ceratoteleas bidentatus
GAAAAATACAATTATTTAATTATTTATAACAGAATTAACATTAAAAAATATATGTATGAATTCCAAAAAGCTTATTCTGAAGAAAGTACCCAAATATACAATAAATCTTTGTAATTATACAAATATTTCTCTTGGCACCCCAAATTTACAGCCATTCACTATGCAAATACCTTAAATAAGACAGGATTTTGAATTGCGTTTTCATTTCAATTTAGAAATCAAATCCCTGTGATTGTAGAAACTTTGTTGAACTATCTTAGTAAAAAGAGAAATATATTCCCAATACATTGCAGTAATTAGAAATATATTCCAATTATATGGCAAAGGTTACGATATATTCCCAAATACTGCAAAAATTGGATATATTTGGAAATATATCGGGAATATGGTTTTTAATATATATATTTTTAATAAATCTTATGGTGTGCGCATGCGTAGATCCAATTTTTCGCGATATGTGCATAAGTTTTATGAACACATCGATGCAAATTAACAATCATTAGCTACACCCTTTCTCCTCTTACCTGTGTAGAATCTGGTATAAAAGTTCAATTCCTTTCTATATTCTGGAATTTTTTTCAACTTTCCCAGGCAAGTCACGGAAATTTCCAAGGTTTGGCAGGAAATATCCAAGATATGCATCGAAATTTGACCAAATTGCCAGGAACGTTTAACACGGGTAGTAAATCAATTTGAATTTTTCAAAGTTATGAACAATTGTGAAAAGTTCTTCCCACCGAGAAAGCTTGCAACTTTCGTCAAAACACTTCACTGTAGCTCTCCGAGTCGCATTCAATTGCCGCGCCAATCCTCCTCGGACGCGCTTCATTTCCCCCAGAACTGCAAGACTCCTTTTTTGCCACGTCCCCGGTAACTCGATCGAAAAAAGTGTCGCTGCGAAGAAATCGAATCGGACAAATTATCGTCGCGCGAAAGCAATCCAACCATCAACATCGAAATTCATAACGCACTCACTTTGAGTTCCCAGTGCGCTAACATGTGGCTTTTAATTAAATCACCATACTGAAAAAAAAATTAGAGTATGAACAACTCCTTTTTAAGTAAAACATGTTATAACTCGAAATAAAAGTAAAATTTACTCAGAAATAAAGTAAACACAACTCAGAAAAAAGTAAAAACAACTTTGACCTTAGTTGTTTTTATTCGAAACTACTGAAAGCAACTATCATTGGAGTTGGATCAACTTTTACTCTATTTCAACTCGAAAATCGAGTTGTGTTTACTCTGATTTTTTTTCTCAGTGCAGTAATGCACTACATCCTCGCAGGTGGTTTGTGAAGAAAAGTTCCAACATTGGGAAAATTTGTAAATTATCGAAAACATTCTAAATTACTTTCAACACTCACAATGACACATAGTCAACATTTTAACCATTCAGCTAAAAAAATTTCATTATCATAGCGGAGACGTGAACCCTTGTCCTTCGATGCAGAAATCTGCAAGAGTAACCACTCGGTAAAAATCATTATACATAATAAGATTTCGTCAAAAATTCTCGAACTAATTCTTTAAATTCATTCAAACAACTCTACATTTAAATAAAACTTTGAATAAATCATGAAAGTACAGCTTTGGCCAAGGTTATACGTGTAGACTTCTACGGCCAAGGTAGTGAGTTCGAATCCCACCTAATTCGGCGATTTTTTTAATTGATTGGCAGAAAAAAATTAACTATACTACATGCAGTTGTAAGAATTAATTTCACTCAACTTGTACACATTTTTTTAAGTTTATGCAATTTTCTAAATGTTTTAAATTTCGTTTTCTCTTACTTATTTCCCAGAATGGGAAGGTAAAGTGGGGAGACAGCCCTCGGGAGTTAACCGTGGACCATTTGTTAACTCACCGTAAGTTCATTGCGAATTTTGATGTTGACTGGGAACTCGGTTGTGAATTTATGCAACGGACGGCGACGTTATTGATGCGACGTGACCGCACCCGTTTCGTTTCCTGTTTGGCCGTTTACGTGCACTCGAGGAAACGCGCCGATCCGCCGATCTGAACGGCCAGAGTGGGGTACCGTTATTAACCTTCCATGCTCTTCAGCTTGCGCTTTATTCCGCCTGAATCGCTGTGATGAGCCTGCTCGTTTCATGTAATTTAGTTCAAATTCAGCCGTATGCAACGCCGCTTTGACTTACTGCAATGCAGTCGAGTTTAGTGCACTGCAAAAATCGGTAGAAAATGTGTTGATTGAACTGTGCACGGTTCTAGAAATGTTAGCTGCGGAAAAGCGTGGAAAAGGCTCTTGGGGGAGTCCGGAAGAGTGGGAAAGTAATTGTAATAGGTCGAGGTTGGGAAGGTGATTTGAAATTCAAAATTACCGCACTGACAGCTATCGTTTTGAACCGTTTCATAACTTCAAAATGATTTTAAGAGGGAACAATCTAAAGATTTGAATTATGGGCTATCAGTTATTTTGTTATACATAATCCACACTGTGTTTCATCTGTATGAGTGAGATAGAACACACATATGCTAACTTCTCCATATTTTTCGTATAATACCAATTATGTTTTGCAAAATAAAGAAATTGAACTTCAGGTACCCCACTTTCATTGGACGATTATGGCGTGCCTCGTTCCACGCAGATACCGCTTGTAGTAACGCAAAATTCATGTTTCTGCGCATGCGCTGCGTGCAGTGAGATGCGGCGTAAGAGTCCATTGTTTGGAAGCACATCCAAACTCTATTACCTACCCATAAAAAAATGCTTACGCAACGATGAAACGGAAAGTCTCCCAGCCTGAACAAATTAATAATTTCCATAAATGCAATAAGTAATCCAATACAAGAACCACCCAATTGAGTAATTGGTGTTCGGCATAATTTCAGGATAGTCCTGTGCCATTTTGTATACAAAAAAGAACCACCCAAATCAATGTCACACCAGATCCAATCCTGAACGTAAACACGTCGACTCGATTAAATCTGTTCAACTCCCCCAGACCTAATTAAAAAAAAAAACAGAACTCACTGAGCATCAAGCGACATCCCATCTCGAAACCACCGAACCCTAGAGACAATGCTCCGTATTTTTCAACGACTTTTTTTCGAGCCCTGAAACAACAACAACAACTTTGCATTTCATTAGGCGTTCGCAAACAAAAGAACAAAACCGTCTGGACGTCTCGTGCGAAATAATTACAAGGCCGGAAAACTGGTCGAACAGAACGCGAAACGATCCGCTTCTAATGGCGCCGTGGCAGCCGTCCCTGGCATAAGCAAGAAATATGATTATGGGGCATTTATTGACATGAAACGAATTTCCGTGGCTCTCCCACCAGCATAATGCCCGGTCGTCTCCTTTCACCAATGTTTCAGACAGAAACGCAAACTGCATGAGCATCTTGCCGGCTAACCGTCGGCTATGTTCAACTATCGGTCAGTTTGCCATTGGGTCCAGTCGCATTCGGTTTGCTATTCGGGCTCGGGTACGCGAATCAAAACAGTCTTGTGCCTCGCGTCGCGTTACGTGCGTGCCGCCTCGGGCAACGTTCTTGTGGCGTTCCAATCGACAAGTGTAACTCGGTATTTTACGGCGCGATTTGATACCTGCGATTCGAGTTACCAGTAGTTGAAACGAACACGAACAAATTTCGATTTCGTGCAATGGTGACTGAATTTAGAGTGCCATGGTAACTGAAAATGGTACCAGAAGATGGGACAGTAATAAAAATTGTAAAGGAACTGTCAATGAGTAGTACCGATTCGTCATTACATTTGTCATAGTAATTGCAACTGGTACGAGATCCGGACTAATTTTCGAGTGGTAACTGAATCTGGTACCAAAAATGGTACGGTAAAAAATGATTCGAAATTATACAAAATGACCTATTAACGGGTGGTACCATGAAAAAAATGGGATGGCAAATAAAATTAAGTATCAACAGTTGGTACCATATTGTAACTAAATTTAGAGTACAATTCTAACTGAATCTGGTACCAAAAGTAGCATAGAAAAACATACAAAATGGCCAGTCAACGAATGGTTCAGCATTTTTAATAAATTAAAGTGCAATTATAAATTCATCTGGTACCAGAATGGTACAGCAAAAAACATACACGAAAATGTTAGGGACACTATAACAATTATTTAAATGTCTAACAAGTAGTAACAGATAAAATAAAAAAACAAAAAATCCCAACAAATAGTACCAGATCATCTCATACGAAAACAATGGCCAAAGATTGGAGTCTCAGGACCTATTCCAAACGGAATAACCTAAAACTGTCGTTCATTAACTAAAGTGGTGTAAAATGCTTGACAAACGCAAAAAATACAATCGTATGAACGGAATCATGACAAATGCTTTACTACCTTGCTCGCGAGCCAGACGATCCGATAAGAGGAGTTAAAAATAATTCGGCGGCCTTAGGTTTGTCGTAGATAGGGGCGCGATAAGGTGACGTCACATGCGAGTGCGAAATGACTCATTTTCAAAACGAACGTCTATTAAGACGCGTCCGACTAAACGGCCAATTAATTAAGAACCGGCTGATTATGTGCGGGAAATTGTGCCCGATACATATCATGCATCCTCCTCTCGTTGGCGCGTTGCGTGACGTTCGGTTCGTACACCTTGCACAGGACGCGTGCTACTGATCGCGCGGTTATTATTTCTTTAGCGCGGTTTATCATAGAAGCGTGCGTTGCTGCTTTGTTCTCGAACCGGAAGTTTGCTTTTTGAGCAGGGGAATGGGTGTCGGGGTTGCCCAATTCGGACGTTCTTGTTCGGAGCTACCAGTAAACTGGTACCAAAATTGCGAAGTTGTTTTGTAATTTAATCGGGAGAGAAAAAATTTGTTATTAACCACTAACGATTCAGCAAAAATAAGTTTAAGATAGTACCACTTTTAAAGAATTGTGAGTTTTGTTAGTTTTGTTAGTTTCGTTAGTTTTGTTGTTAATTTTGTTAGTTTCGTTAGTTTTATTAGTTTTGTTAGTTGTGTTACTTTTGTTAGTTTTGTTAGTTTCGTTAGTTCCGTTAGTTTTGTTAGTTTTGTTAGTTTCGTTAGTTTCGTTAGTTTTGTTAGTTTCGTTAGTTTTGTTAGTTTCGTTAATTTTGTTAGTTTTGTTAGTTTCGTTAGTTTTGTTAGGTTCGTTAATTTTGTTAGTTTTGTTATTTTTTGCACAAATCTGAACTCCACTAGGTGCCTAGGCATCATTAAGGGGTTAGGTTCCTGAATCGGTTACGTAATAGCCGAGTCAATGGCGTCAAATGAAATGCGTCAGGCGCCTTAAATGGCCGGATGCGTTTTGAATGATTAAGCTGGCGGACAAAAGTCGCATTGTTCGGCGCGCAAATTAAAAGAAGAGCGGCCAGGATATCCTCCAAGTGGGTTCAATCTCGAGACCCAGACAATCGATTGTTCCGGTGATTTGCGGTACACATTCCGGTCATGTCGGCGCGGTCCGGTCACCGATCACGTTCGTCTTCTATTATACGAGCAATGAGCACGTGACGCATTTTTCCCATCTAATCAAAGGCTGCAACGCGCAGCGCGGATTCGAAACTGTAGTTTCGTCGCGCGTTCAGTCGTAGCTACGCGCTAAATTGACCGTTTAAGGAGCGGATTGGCCGATTACAACGGGTTAGGAAAATGGAACTGCACAAAGTCGAATGGCCGGTTTTTTAAAATTAAATTAGCATTTTTAAATAAACACTTAATTTTCAAAATTAATTGGTTCCAATTTACAATGTATATGTGTCCATTAAAAGAAATTTTATGGGCAAAGTTTTTGTTGTAATTTTGAGGCTGAAATGTTGACATGTGGGCTTGTGCTGAAAAGGAAAAAATTTGCTAATTTTTTCCTATTCTAAATGAAATTCTGGAATTCCATTTTTTCTATTGCCAAGTTTTCAAGTCAGTCTAATTAAAATGGAAATTGCATTGGTCACGATTGATCGACTTCTGAAAGTTTTTCGAGACCCGTATCGAAATATGCAGACCGGCTCTCGATCGAAATTCCGCGCGATTTTTCGCGAATATTTGCAGTCGCCATTTTTCCCTGGAAGCAAGCTCGAGACGAATTCAGAAACAGAGTTAACGGGCATATCAGAAGCTAATCAATATTTGGTTGCGAAAAAGCGTCAAGTGATGAAATAGCCAAGTCGAAAGAAAGAAAGAAAAATGCGAATCCTACTGTGTGTGAGTGCATTAATCGTCATTTTAGCGGATGACCACTGGTCACGCTTTCTACTCGCCGCGAGCGTCCGAATTTTGGCGTGATATTGGATTAGCAACAGCAGTTGCCCAAACCGTGTCTGCTCGCTCATTTCCAGGCAACGATCGATTGTTTTCGTCGCAGTTACATCGCGTGATTTACTGGATTCCTTTGTTATGTCGATGAAAAGCTTGAATTACAAAAAGAAAAGAGATATAGTCTCAGTCAGTCGATCAATATCTCGAGAAGCAAATACAAGACATCGTGCACTTCAATATTCAAATTAATATTTCAGTTAAACAACTTGAAAAAAAAAGATTTCATTTGAACACAAGCGGTCATTATATCCATATAGAAATCGGTCATTTAGTTATCTCTAGAAACAAAACCAAAAGATCTTAAATTCTAAACTTGAAATTAGCGATCCTGGCAGGATCGCCAAGAAAAACATGGACCACATAAAAACGGAAATTTTGAAACTGAAAACTCCAAAATTGAAAACAATAAGTCGTAAATTTTGAAAAGCTGTCAAGAGACACGATAGTGTCTCTGGCCAAGTACAACCTTTCCTCAACCTGAATAGCGAACGAAGTATTTTGAAAAAAACTAGACCTCGAATGAAACTTGAAAAAAAAACTGGGAAATAATTAGCAGGTGTCGATTTATATGGACTAGCACTACTTTATAAAACTTATGCCAGTGAAGCGGTAACAGCGCGCTCTGTTTCGCCGAAGCTTTTCCAGCGACTTCCGTTTTTGCTTTTTCATTTTATGAATTACGTTATCCATATATTTATCTGTTTATGAAATGTGTGGCAACCGCCTGGCGGAATCAGAAACTGGAAAATCGGGGTTTCTCAGGCCAATGTTAACTCGGTTTCAACACCTGAAATTTACGAAACGCTGGTTATCAATAAAAACGCGCGTAATTTAAATTAGCATACGAGTTACGTCGATTGGGAATGCAAGTCTGGTGTCGTTCTGGAAGCAGATTCGGGCGTCTGACCAGTTCCACGAGTGGCCGAACAAAAACTGAAAATGTAGTTGATGACCATGTTGAAGTGGGTGCACCATTCGCCGAATGCTAAAAATGTTGACATAATGCAAACGAAACATTTGCATGATGAAGATGGTTGCGACAAAGTGGCGAGCGACAGCAAGGATGGCGAAGAGCTGATCGACTCGGGCGACGAAAAGATTTTGGAAAATTTTATCAAAATTCGCACCGGGGTAAGACTTTTTATACATTTTTCTCCACTACGTGCCACATGTTGGTATATCGTGAATGTTGCATTTCCAAATATATACAACTTTTTGCCACAAAAACTATATTTTGATTTAGTTCATCACTGATATTTGCAACAAATATTTACTGATGGATATGTGAAATATATGAAAATTTATTAAAAATGTACAAGTTTTTGGTGAATTATATGTGTACATATTTTTACATATATTTTGTCCCTGTCAGTTTCTATCTGGAAAAACGTTTTTATCTAAGTATCTGGATATTCGAGCAGAATAAAAATGAATTAGGTTTACGTAAATGAATTTCTGAATAAAAAAAATTTAATTACTTTTTAAATAAACAAATTAAATTTTAAATAAAAAATGTGTCATTCTGCAATTCTATATTACTGTTTTTTTCAATTTCGTCCAATAAAATCAATTGAAAAATACATTCGACAATGAAAGTACTTTAAATAAGGTCAGTATCAGTCGTAATATCAAGTCAAAATAACAACTTGTCAAATTAGATAATGTTATTAGAAAAAAGTAATTAAAATGAATGATTTGTTTGCTTTTAATATGATTCATACATTTAATATTAACATTGTTTACACTTAAATAAAAAAGTTTAACTTCGTCCTCGAATTAATTATCCACAAATATAAACAGTACGATGTTTTTCGAATAATTCAATTCATCTTTTCACATAAAATCTAATCATGTATATATTTCTTTCGAAAAATCAGATGTTCATAAAATTATTATCACTAAAAATCTTTTTTATCAAATTTTATTACATTTTGTAATTGAATTTTACATTCTTACTTGGCAAACTAATAAATCTCTACTAATATACTTCAAAACGAAAACACTAAAATAAATAATATACAACTAGGTTGCGAAATTCAAAAGTTTTAATGCAATTTCAAAAAAATTTTTGGACAATGACAAAACTGTTTTAAAGAATTCAAAATTAAACTAAAAACTAAATTATTTTTATTTGTTTTCATTACTATTTACAGGTATTCCAAGTGCTCAGATTATTTGGAACAATTTTAAACTAAAAAATCATTACTCGTTCGTAACCATCAAAATAATGTTCAAGTTTGTCAAACGCACTCAAAAAAACATTTCCGATTTCACCAAAATTTCAAGGATAAATTCCTATACGAAAAGTGAACTCGACCTAAATAAAAATTCCTCGTCCTTCATACATTCCTACACCTACATTTCGCAACCACAAAAATGATTTTCGTTCAGATTTCTAACTCGAAGGAATTCTATCCACAATAATTGTCATTATTACGTATCTCCATCTTCCCAAAAAGTCCCAAACTTTTTCGAACAATTTATAGAAAATACTCGTAAACCAAAGTCCTTTCTTTCACCAAACCGAACCTCGGCTTCACCTGTCGATTCCGTCCCTGACTTCTTATCTCTGCACGTCACAATGGAACTAATTATGCGACATAATTAAATCGTTTACGTATCTCGCGAGCGCAAAAAAAACCACCCGATCGATTTGCCTGGAAGGCTGCGGTTTTGAAAAAGCCGCGCTTTTTGCGTCAATGCAAAGCCGCGCCGCTGATTAATCAAATCGGCGAATATCGCGGCAAAAACGCGGCGTGCAAATAACTCGGTCAGCGTGCAAAAAGGAACGGAAAAATGCAAAGGTAACGCGCCAATGGCTGCGCCGCACGCTGTTACAGAAATGTCCAGCGTTCTTTTTCATTTCGACTAATTCGTTTCAACAGTGAAAGTCCCCTGTACGAACGAGTTCGTTGAACGCACGGCGAAACACTATTTTTATTGCTCGACCGAGTAAACAAGAATTCGGACTATTTACGACTTTTTTGGGGGAATATCAACTTTGGAACGTGGATTTGTAGTACAAATCATGGAAATCGGAATTTTTTTGTTACAGGGCTCCGATCCCAGGGTTGCAACATGTCGAGGAAAACTGCAGAATAAGAGGAGCAAACTTAACCAGGAGATCAACAAGGAATTGAGATTGAGGGCGGGGGCTGAAAATTTATTCAAGTAAGTCGATTTTTATAATTTTTTTATTAATACGTATTTTATATACTCCGAGCAGGAGAACAATATATTAACCATAGCAAAAACTGTGATGTGACATGCCACGTGAGAAAAGAGGGTTCAAGTCTCGACTAAGTCATGATATTTTTTTCGGGACAATGAAAAAAGTTTAAAATTCCAAAAATTACAGTAGTATCAAAACTATTTGAAATTGAATATGATTTTTGGAACGTCATTTTTGGAAAGCGAAAATTAAAGAATTCGAACAATGTTAATTGAACTAATTCTGAAACATCCGAGGCTCAAAATTATGTACTCTTAAATGCCAATCTCAGTCTTTTCAAATACTCGTTTTACGACGAAAAATGTTGTAACACTTGAAAACCATTAAAAAGATAATCATTTCAAATTCAGATAAACTCCAATCAAGTTACACAATCTCTCCTTTCGCGTTTTCATATAACTCGAGCCACGTTCCCTCAAAACACGTAACTCGAGAGAATTAAGCGTCATGGCCTTGTGGATTAATATTTTTCCTAATGCTAATAACAATATCCCGCGTTATCGGGAGATCGTGTTTGCGCGTTAATGATCGCACGTTTATTTTTGCAGAGCCACAACAAATAGGAAACTAAGAGAAACCGTTGCATTGGAGCTGAGTTTCGTCAACTCAAATCTGCAATTGCTCAAGGAACAATTGGCCGAGCTCAATAGTTCCGTCGAATTATATCAAAATGGAGATAGGTAAGTCATAATTTTTGTATTAAACAAATATCTAAATAATTCTTTGTTTGAAAAAACATGTCTCATCTCGTCACTGACAAACAAGTACCAACATAAAAAATACTGAATAAAATTGAAATGAGAGTATATCCAACAATTTCAGTTATCTTAGTGGCTCTCGTGAATAAATTCGTTATTTTTGCCGACATAGACATCCTTGATAAAAAAACGAAACGGAGGAAACATAAAACAACCTCAAATTGAGGTTATGTTAGTAATTTTCAACTCTCCCCTGGAAATAACTTAGTTTCATCACTCATAAACAAGTACTAATGTAAAAAAAAAACAAATTATTGAAGAAAATTAATAAATTAAGAATTGTAGCCTAAGATTTAGGTTACATCAGACTCATATCAACGAAATCATTGTTTTTCTCTCATCAAACATCCTGGATAAAAGAATCAGAATTAAGGAAATATGAAAATACTCTGACATAACTCTGACACATAAAATGATTCAATAGTTAAACCCTAAATTTGTATTTCGACTCATCAAACATCATCAAAAAGAACTAAGCAGATGAAACATACTGTAAAAAAAAGTACTCTAACCTCAAATTCAGGTTATCTGAGTGACTCTCTCCTCGTCGAATTCCTAAATTTCCCTCATAAACATCGTCGATAAAAAACGAAACGGAAGAAACCTACACCAATTCTAACCTCAGGTTACATCAGTAACTCAACTTCTGCCTCGAAAAAAACGTCTTACTTCGCAATGAAAAAAACCGAGCCGTATAAAAAAACGCGATGAAATCGCCGGTATCTCATGCCTTAATCCGGAACATTTTAATTGGGTTAATCTGGAAGAGAGATGGTTCCGATAGCGATCGGCTGCATATTTATGGGCTGGCGATACACATTACGCGAATAATTTCATACCTAGGCCCAACTATAACTAAAGATAAATCGGTTTCGCGATTCGCGATGTGCGATAGCGAGGGCGTTGCTGCCGCGATTTTTACGTCCCGGGGCATTGTGGCGTCGTTTGAATTTACACGGCCGTCGACTTTAAATGAAACGATGCCGGGCGCGCGCAATTTTCCATTTCCCCGAAGTGGAAATTGTTTTCGCGGCGCAACCGCGCGTTTTCAAGCACGAATTAACCGAGGTATCCCATTGGCATTCAAGAAAAATTATAATGATTGGAATAATGGACGCAGTCGGGGCACCAGTTATAGTGACGCTCTAGTTGTCGTATTAATAATTGAAGATTATAAATGGAATTATGGTTTAAGCGCATCAGTGGGTTTATTAATTTGTTATTCGGCGAATGAGAAATTTTTCTGCACAATTATAATTATATGAAAAGATTGTTGATCTTTTTAGACAGGCCTAAAACCTGTCTTAAACAAACTTCTATTTAGAAGTGTTAAACATTTCAGAACTAATTACAATAATTATAATTATCATTATATTAAATATAATTATTAATTATTTTATCATTAATGACAATATAACTATAATTTGAGTGATAGCCAAATTTAAGAAAAGTCTATTTTAAGGGTTGCACGCTTGAATGCTCAGTACTGTCTCCCCTTAAACTTGAATCATTTGTTTTAAATTTCTCGTTGGTCAGTGCCGACGAGAGTGATTAAAGAAAAATGTTAACATGACTTTGATACTAACGGTGCCGGGTATATTTTTTCTTCGCATCGCTTATGTGTATTTATGCGATTACTGAATATAACAGAATGTTCGTACTTAGAGAATAGCGCGTTCGATAACGGGATGCCAGACATACGGGACTGCGTGTAATGATTTACTACCCGTATAACGCCTTATGTTCCAGCAAGAAATCTATGTCGTGATGTAGATATTGAATTTTGCAGACAGGAACGATTTGCCACGGATTAAAATCAAAAGCGACTGCAAAGACTCGCATCTGCCCACCGCAACATCTCCATGCCTCCTTATAATACATTAATTATTTTCTAAAACCTACATATTTTATAAGAAAAAATATGTTTCCATTTGTTATGGCTTACATAACTCCAGCGTCTTAAAAAATAGACATAGTTCGTATTTTTATGGGATTTAATGGAATTGATAAGCGACTTGTCGTAAATTGTTAATTAAATACTCCTTTATTGAAATAGATTTTTTTTATTCTCAATCTGAGAGCATCTTGTTAACATTTTTTTGAATTAACATAAACATAAATAAAACAAGAATGCAACCAAATAACTGCATTTTTTATAATGTCAGACAAAGTTTGATTTTGAAAGTTCGAAAGAAATGCTTTTGTAGTAAATATGCAAACAAGTAAAAAACACTTTTTTTAGATCTTTTCGTAACTTTTTGTTATTTAGTTACTGTTCTTTCGTATCAATCTTTCCGGATTTCATTCGATTGTGTTTTGACTAGTATCTGTAAAGATCTACTTTAATGTGACAAATTTACGTCTCGTAAATCGTTCATTCCGTTCTATCAACAATATTTCACCTGACTTGATTTCCTTCGTTGAGGCGAGCGTAAAAAAGCATTTCATTCAGATTAACCTACATCGGAAGGTTAAAAAGCTGGAATTAATGAGAGAGAAAAACGTCGTGGAAAAAATTGGTCGAGGGACAGGTAGATGTAATTAATAGACGCGTAAAATATTGGATAATCCGACGATCGCTCAAAATGCGTTATCTGAAGCATGATCCAAGGTGGTCTATGGTCGGTTGCGCAAAGAGGTTAATGCCACTGTTTCAGAAAACGATAACAAGCACCTCGAGATATTAATGCGCATTTTTCAATAGCTTCCTCATTTCCATCTTATTTGTTCCAACGAGAACACGTACAACAGCGAACGTAACCGTTATCGCGTTACATTTTTACAACGCGCCACCTACGTGATAATAAACGTAATAAAAGTTTAAATTAGAGAACAGTTTAAATTAAAAATTAAAAAGAAATAAAAGATAAATAAAAAAGAATTAAAACTTTAAATAAAAATCTAAAAAATTCTCCAAGTTAATTTGAAATTCGCAAACAATTCTTTACAAAATTATATTCCAAGATAAAAGCTTTGACATTTAAATTGGGACGTCACTGTGGTAACGTAAAAATTGTGGTCAAATGAAAATGCAAATACTACTTCGTTTGACTGACAAGTGGCAATTAAAATGCGCGAGTTGCACAAATTTTTTCTCGTAATCGCTGTTTCTGAAGCGGTTATTTCGAATAATGGCTGTTTAATTAAAGTCAAACATTGTTATTCTTGTTTAAATGCCACCTTGGGCTTTTATTGATGTGACGTCAAGCGAGACAGGTGTTGAAAAAGCGATCTTGTTATTTTTTAAACTAAATTATATTTAAATTTATCTATTCGGGAAATCCTCTTAACCAATTGCGTTTTATCGGCAGTCTAGTAATAAAATAGTTTTTATGCGCAGAGGTGGCAGACTAATTAAAACTGAATCCTCGAATCTTCTTTTTTAGCGACGATTCCGTTATGCCAATGATACCGTTGGGCCTGAAGGAGACCAAAGACATCGACTTTAGCGACCCGTTCAAGGTAACTTTTGCGACCTTCGTGTTTCTTATTCTAACGGAGGGACTTCGGGGTTATCCTCAAAATCAGCGCCATCTGTCGTCTTTCCCGATGTTTTCCCCGCACTATGTTCAGCGACTCGGAAAAGTTCGGGCAATTTCGGCGGCGGACCGATTTCCAACCATTCCCTCTTAGTTATGTTGTTTCCGGCACAGTGCAGAATTTCAGGCTCATTGGAAACACCTGAAAAAATGCTGATTTTAATGGGATAACACGTTTTCGGAATAATCTATTGAACTACAATAATTAAAAGAAATTGCTACGCAAAACAGAATGCGATGAACGTTTAATTAGAGACATTTGAGAGACTTGAATTATCACAAATTGTGTGGTACAGATTAAATTAAGTTAGTGCGATTGGACAGTTTGAGGTTTTAGTTGAGATTGAAAACAATTCAATTTTAATTCAAATGTTAATTAATAATATAATGTATTAGAATTGAAAGTTGAAAAAGTTAATTGAAATCTCAAATTGTTTAATTAATAATTTTAATGTTAAGTGGACGGTATTAACATGAAATTTAGTGGTAATTGCGTTATTGTAAAAAAAAGTATTGGGATTTACAATAAAACTTGAGTTGAAATGTTGAAGTGAGAGGATTTCATTGTCAATTCAACATTTTCTTCCATATGTCTTATAGATTATCAAAACTATCTCTAAACTATCCATGTTTAAGCAGGACTACCATAAGGTTCAAGATTGGAACCCTTACAATGTTCCAAAAATTGCTTACTTCTGAAGTGTTCAATTTTACTCTGCCGAGATGGGAAAAACTATCGAAAGCATCTATAAACGTTCAATGTTTAAACTTCAATAATTCAAGGTTCAACACTGGAACACTTTTAATGTTCCATTGCTTATTTCTAAATGTTTGCAACATTAAAAAAACACTTTAAGTGTTCCAAACATTGCTTATTTCTGCCGTGCTGAATTTTACACTGTCAGAACGGGAAAATCCATCGAAACTATTTACGAATTATCAAAGTTGAAGCAGCATTGCCATAAAGTTTATTGGAACACTTCAAGTGTTCCAAAAGTGCTTATTTTGCGCAACGTGCAATTTAATTTGAATTTGAGGATGAAATATTTGTGGAAAAAGTTCATGAACCGTACTCTTTTTCGAGCCATTCTTTCCGTTTTTGTATTTCGTACAGTTGTTCCCACGAATAATGGCCGAAGGATGCAAGCGCGGCATCGTTATGACAAGACTTCCTGTGGTGGTGTTTCGCTTGGCGAAACTCTTTTCGGCGTGGATTTCGCAGGGCAGCGTTAATTGTAACACCTTTCCTTTGATCGTAACGCGCACGTAGAAAGTCTGGATGTCAACGTCGACGAGCGACGTGGCCAAATGTCTGAAAAGTCAACGTTTTTATTCGCTTTCGTCTTCGGAACGGGTGATAATTGTTCCAGACCCTCATTTCACTGGCAGACCGTTCGTCTTACTTTTAAAATCTGAGACATTGTGGAAACGAAGGTTCGGCACTTTCGTTTTATATTTTTTCGAACGTCCAGTTATAACATTCACACTTTTTTGGAAATAAATTGTAAAGTTAACATTTGAAATAAATTCAAAGAAAATCAAAATTTGGTACAGTTAAAATTTTGAAATAAATCCTCACTTGAAGAGGTCGACTGTTAGTACAATGTTGTCGGGGTCTTCAGAAAACTGGAAAGGTACTTTCGCGCGATTCATGTTATAAGGAGTTCCGTCCGGGCTGAAAAATTTGGGTTCGCATTTTTCGATTTTGGTTTCGGACTTAGAATCGCGTTTTTGACTCGTTTCGATACGTCGCTTTGCGATCGCGATTCTGGTTTCTGGAGTGTTGAGGCATTTTTGGTCCCAAAATTTCGAGTTTGCCGTTTCGTCATCTTCTTCTTCCTGAAACAATCATTTATTAATTAGATTGAAATAGTTTTAATAATCATTTATGTACACGATAAGAATTTCTTAATTTAGTCAATTGGTTCAGCTAATATAAATATAAATTATGAATTACACATTTTCTATGTAATATATACAATTGTCAATTTGATAATTCTGATAAATATTTTTATTATTTTATATAATTTACTATTTTGTATAGTTCGATCGATTAACAAAATTGTTACAACCTCAACGTTTTGTTTCGTTCGTTCGTGTTCGTCAATTTGCTTCTCTCGAATTTTAACGTATTTTGTGTAACCACGAATTACGTCGCCCTTGGCCTCAGCGAACCTTTGCAGAGCCTCGATTCTTTCGGTTCGCTTAATTTCCACCATATCGAATTCTTTTAATTGAGGAAGTGCAGCAATTACGTATGCCCGGTAGCCTTCGTATTCTGCACATGGGTTCCCGACGAGCATCAGTTCTTCCAAATGTTCGTTGTGTCTATACGAAACCATACCAGAATTCTCAACCCTTCATTTAATTTATCATTAATTTAACCTTAGGGAATATTATAAAGTGCAAAAAACTCTAGAATCAGATTTTTACTCTAAATTTTCATAATATATAAAAAAAGAATGTTTGTAATTGTCAGAAATAAAATGTATTATTTCTTAAGTATAAAATGTAAATTCATTACTTATTATAAGTAATGAATCTTATTATAATATATATAATATATATATATATTATAATAAAAATATAATAAACTCTTATTATAATATATATAAATTCAAATGGGTATTTTTTATAATATTTAAATTTAAATTAAATAATGTTGATAAATTAAAAAAAAGGAATACCATACAAAATATTAGGAACCACATAGGACAAACCTCAAATTCTTAACACTTCTCAAATCTCCTATAAAATTGACCGTCAAATCCAGTTTCTTCAAACTCTCCAGACCTTCTAAATTTTCAATGATCTCAATGTTATTGATGGCCAAATTCAAATACTCGAGCCTCTTGAGTTTATTCAAGTTCTCGATTTTTGATATGAGATTATTCTGCAGCAAAAGTATCCTCAGATCTCGACACGCCTGGTTCAGGAGCTCGATCCTCTCGATATTTTGTTGGTGAAGAGAAATCTCCTCCAAATTATGAATTTCTCCTTCGTTATGTTCCGAGCGTTTTCGAAGCAGCTCCATAGTTATTCGAGACATTTTTTCGCCAAATATATAATTGTATAGATTATCTTTTTATTAATTCTAAAATAAAATGTTTTTTGCTTGTTAGCTTGTTAAGAATGAGACTTAAGTTTCTTATTCACAAGCGCAGATAGACGATTTAGTTTGCCTTCTGTACTACGGGTTATGTTTGCAATGTGATAACAGTTTGATAATATCGATTTAATATTTGTATAGCAACCGTCGACGCATGAAAGGAATAATTTGAAGTTGTAATTTGTATACAAAGGTGAAAAATAATGTAAAATTGTAATAATAAAAATGTAAAGTTTGGAAAGTAAACATTTTAACACAGGGTTTTATTTAAATATTGTTTGTTTTTTCAGGATTTTATTCTTGAACATTATAGTGAAGATGGCGGGAAGTATGAAGAAGCTATTGCTGAACTTATGGAGACGAGACAGGTAATTTATTTTAATTATAATGAATAATAAAAAAATTATTTGATTTATAATTTAATTCCACTGAAGAGTTTAATGTTTCAAAAATACCTTTAAAATGTTGCAATAAAGCACAAAATGTGAATAAGAGAATGTAACATTTAATCATTATAACTTTATTCACATTATTTATAAACTGTATTATGTATATCTGAAATGTACAATTTGAAACTGTAATGTTTACAATTCATTCAAGTTCAAACGTTCATGTACCAAATATTTTTCCAACTACACTGAGAAAACTAGATGGCGACCAACGCCATCTAGATGGCGCCCTGTACCATCTAGATGGCGATTTTCGCAATTTAAATGGCGCTGGTCGCCATCTAGATGGTACAGGTCGCCATCTAG